>OMLP01032256.1:16565-42792 GCA_900302685.1 Spondyliosoma cantharus | reverse complement strand
CAATTGGCTTTTATTCCTGAAAAAAACAGGTATTTATTCCAACTATTCCAAACAGCGGGAGTAAAGGTGTGTTTGTTTATGAGCATGCGTGCGTGAGGGAGTGAGAGAGACGAGATGAGTGTGTGTGTGTAAAGGAGTTATTTGTGTAGGCTATTACTCTCCTGCAATTTAACACGAATTACTTTCCACATCTTAACACAATATCTAATGTTAGTCATACCAACATCAGGCTACAGTCTCCACGAATACCATACGCGCTAATTAGTGATGGAAGGCTACGTTAAATTAGCTAACATCAATGTTTACGTTAGCTTGTGTCAGCGACGCTCTGGTGTTAACAGCTGGATGCTTTCGGTTCAGATGTTGAATCATTGTTGACGTGCTGTTGTGGTACGCAAGTTCTGCTTTGCAGTAGACACGCTGCACTTTGTTATCTTCATTTTTACGTGTGAAATGATCCCAAACTTTGGACATTCTCTGACTTTTACGGACGGTTTCTTGGCTCTCCGCTATTGCGCTAACTCAATTCTGAACGTAGTGGTGTGTGTCCGCAATAACAGTCCGTGTGGAAAAATGACCCCTGAGCTCATTTTTTGTAATCGAATTATTCGAGTTACTCGAGTAATCGTTGCAGCTCTAATTGCATGTGGTCTGACCGACCTCAATACATGGACCTTTGAGCCATTGAAAAAAATCTTTGTGGCCCTTTAAAATTTGTATTTGAGTACCCCTGCTGCAGAGTGTGTGGAGCAACAGTTCTGGCTAAGAAATGTAACACAACTAATCTGTTTTCGTTTTTTTAAAGTATCTTTGCATTACACAAAATAATTTTCTTTGTCTAATACTGAAAGTATTTTCAGGACAGCGTCTGTTCCTTAACTAAAAAGACACCAGTTTTTCCTGTTCTCTGCATCTTGGGTGGCATTTAAGAACCAAGGACTAAAACTAACTAAGTGTAGTGCCTTTTAGAATGGTTTGCACTAAAGGAAAGAAACACAATACTTTTAGCTTTTTATTTGTTAAAGTCTCTGCAGCTAGTGTATTTGAATTGTATTTATCTGCAACATTATGTTGTATAATTAAATGTGTACACAGTAAATGCTCTCAAAACTACATACTACGTTTCTTTCTTTCTTCCTTTAGAAAAAAAGCAGTTTGTCTTTCTGTGTAACCTGTTCTGAAATGGTTCTATTATAATTTATATATCATGATATATATCGTTATCGCAAGAGGCTGCAAGGCTGCAATGTATATAGCAATATGGATTTTAGGCCATATCGCCCATCCCTATATGTATGTACGACCGTTTCATGAGAGGGCAACAAAAGAGGTGCATTCAATACCACTCATTTGATACGGCAAATAAAAAACAAACACTCAAAGAATACAATGAGTTCCTTTCAAAAGGAAAGAGAAATATTGAGACAGCGACATGGCCAAAAATATTATGGAGAAGGTAATCAAATTAATCACTCTGGATAACCAGCTCATCTCTGTGGTAGAGGATCAGGGTTTTCTTCGTCATCTGGAGTTTTTGAATCCCCGGTATGCCCTACGATCTCTGCATTACGTTACATTGGTTCCACTTTCGAGTTACAACGTGCCGGTATGCAGACTACTTTCGTGGGTCTCATACAGCAGAGCATGTAAAACAGGCAATCAAGGAGATGCTGAACGAGTGTGAAATAGATAAGCAACGCATCCATGTCATTTTACGTGACAATGTAAATAATATGAAAAAAGCAATGGATGATACGGAGGTACCAAGCGTGGACGGTGTCTCACACACACTTTAGCTGGCTGTACATGAGGGTCTGCTGCTGTCACAGTGCAGCGTCATAAACTCACCTGCTAACGCAAGGCAGATGGTAAGCCAATGTTGCAATAGCATATGCAGAATAAGAAAGCCATGAAAGTATACCTTCTTTAGACAAAATAAAAAAATCTATTAAGGCACAGCTTGGATGCAGGTACTTTTTTTCTTAATGCAGCTGTATTATCCAGGAAAATATTAGTTAAGGCTAAGTATCGGATCGGGAGTCAGTATTGGCAGATACTAAATATCAAAGGACTCGGATCGGGATCGGGGTAAAAATGACCTGATCGGGACATCCCTAGTACTGTTTATATAAAATCATAATATGTAGAAATATAAACAATATAAAGAAATTCCCTCTCTAGGTACGCTATGCAAGCTATGCTACAGAGATTGTAAGTGCTATATTCTAGACAACTGGACTTGTTTCAGTTTCTTGAAGACTTTTCACCTCTCATCCAACAGGTTTCTACAGTAGTGGCAACTGGAGGGCACTGAGTTCCCTCCCCAGGCAGTTAAACAGCCATTCACACCTGGGCTCACTAGTTCTAGCAACCCACAAGAATGCCGGTTTGGTCAATGACCCACAAGTGGCCCTAATGACTCTGTAAGGACACTCCCACACAGAGTTTAAAAGCTTGCAACTCCCCTCCATTTAGTTAGAACTGAAGAAGCCTCTTGGATGAGAGGTGAAACGTCTTCAAAAACTGAAACAAGTCCAGTTGCCTTCGATACAGCACTTAGACTTACCATTATATGCTACAGAGAGTTATAAATGAGTAAAACATGGATGTAAATATAACGATGTACTAAAATCCTGCTAGCATTTTAATGCACCATTTTAGAATACATAATTTTAACATTTCCTGTTCACATTGTTCTCAATCATTACTCCATGGATTTTTACTAAAGAAACTGCTGATCTTTAAAGAATAATCTACATGAAATACAACAGAGGATACATGCAAGCACTTAACCATGCTGCCCCACTAATGTGTTATAAACTGTGAGGCTAATGATCACAGAGCCGCCGTGGTGTCTTTTCAAAGAGACATAAACCAGTTTCATCCACAGCTTTTGTTTTACACAGAAAACAAATAGCCAGAATGTGTTGGGAGAATACCCGTGTATGTCTCTGACACACCTTTCTCTCCCTGACTTTCCACCCATGTGTCATTGAGTTAACCTTTCCAGAGCCAATTAACCTAACTTAGTCCACATGTGCCAGCTGATACTGGCATAAAGGAACAGCCCCTCTTCAGCTTTTGTTACACATTGACTTTGCCCACCAATGCCATGGAGCATGAGTGAGAGGCTGAGCTAATTAACCTGCCTTACATACAGCTTGGCAGGCTAGTGTTGCAGTTAGGAACCCCCTCCCAGTCCTGCCTCCAACCAGTACTCAAAACACCCCATCATGTCACAGTCCTGTATGAAGGATTCGTGTCATTATGTCTTTTGTAGTATCAAGCCCTTCAAAGCTGCCATTCAAGCACCCTTGGTAACATTACAGATGATGGTGACTGGAGACAAAGTGGTGCCTGGAGACTGTGAACAGTGCAAGCTGAAATGACAATGAAGAGAATAAAGGAGCATCTGCAATAGATGTGGTGAGGGTTGATCTCAGTAACAGTATCATCAGAGAAGAATTTGTACTTTCTGAAAGGAATTTCTTGGAGCAGTGGTGTTAATGTACTGAGGAGCAGCTCTGCAGAATCTCCCTGAAGGCAATCAATAACACAGCTGCATCTGTCTATCCCCAGAAATGTAATTCAAAGAAACTTAAGGTGAATATGATTTTATCTGAACACTGTGTACACATTTATTTAAAGATTACTTGACATTTAACTCATCTTACCTGTTCTATTTAGTTGGTTACTGTTGCTGCTTCGGAGATTGACTGCTACAGGCAAATCCAAACAGTGACTTGAACAATTATCCTATGTGTTTCTGCTTAACTTTGTTAAATAGGGCAAGAGTACCGGACTGCCAAAGCTGAGTCACATGGCTGGGATGTGATACTGGTGGCCTAATGGGAAACATGCTGCTGCCACACAGTCTTTAATTACAGGCACAGTCCTGACAGGCCCCTCTGTGACCTGGTTAATTCTCTGCAGCAGGCACACGTAGTATTCACACTCAACAAAGGCTACACTCTGGTAAAACACTTGACTGACAGACGAAATCAAAATAATTAGCCTACATGATAGAGGCTCTGTGGCAAGACAATCTGTATTAATGATGGAAAAATCTATCAAGCTCTCTCTACACCTCAGTCCTCAATCATGTGCTCATTCTCTCCCTCCTTTCAAGTCTAATTTATGATTCAAAGGAGACCATTAGCACAGTGTCACACAGAGACTGGCACTGTCACAGGGGTTGCTGATATGCAGAGCCGTGCACAGCCTTGGGAATGGGAGTGCACAGCGGGTGCTGCAGACAACACACAGGCCTGAGTAGCTGGCAGAGTTAAGAGTATGTCACCTGTTTGCTATGCTGCAAGCTCACATACAGTGAATACACACACTAACTGTAGCATGACAGGCCTACTTTACATGCCAGGGTAACACAGCTGATACTTTAATAAAGCCTAAGTCGTTATACCAGAGGATTTTAGAAAGTTGAACTTTAGTACACATAAAGACTGACTGAATTCTCATGTGTTTGTTGTCAAATGGTGTGTATTGCAGACGGAAATGGGTCTCTATGGCAAAATAGTTTGGAGCCATGAACCCGCCCCCGGCTGAATACAATTTCTAATTTTTTTAAATATCTGACCTGCTGATTCCAATTTTGGCCGATTTCAATATTCTCACAAACAGTTTGTGTTATGTATTCAACCCTCGTCGACAAGGTTTTACTTTCCCAAAAGAAAACAGGTGCCACAGATCTATCCAACAATACACCAACAGTCATCAACTCAACTGTCAATACTCCACTCCATATGTTTGTGGACCCGCAGGGAAACACACACACACACACACACACTGGTAACCTCTAACACTGAGCACACACACGAGAGGAGAAAGGTGGTAGAACACTCTAACACTGAGCTGCACATAAATTAGTGCACATAAATTAGGTAAATTACATAAAATAGACTAGTTTGGGCTATATCTGACACTGACCAACTGGTTGCTGTCCATAGCAGGTTATGCTGAAAAGCTTCCAATTCTGGTCTCCATTTGATCGATCAATACATCTCTAGTTATGGTAATTCCTTTTTAAATCGTTTGACTAACAAAACAAATGACATATTACAGATATGTCATACCAATATAATAATAGGCTAAGTAACACCCTTAAGCTTACTAATTGTGTTTTGTTGAACCTGCAATTTTTTGTCAATTGGGGGCAACAGAAACAAGTTGTGAACACAACATTAATATATATTGCCTGCCCCCAAAAAAGGCACTACCTGGATTTAGCTAAGCAAGTAGGTAAAAGCAGGGTTTTTCCTGCATATCTTTTTTTGACTAATATGATAAGTTCTCCAGGCTGCCACCACTTAAAATGGTTAATGTCAGCAAAAACTAACACAATATAATCATTCCACATCAGTTTTTTTAACATGCAATGACCTCAGTTGTCCATCATAGCACTGTCACGGTGCTTGAATATGTCTGCATCCCAGAATGGAGGCAGAGGAAGACATTAAACTTCAATTTGCCTCGAAAAAATTTCCTCCAGTCCAAAGAACTTTTGGTGCCAGGCGATGTCTTGATATTGAACATGTGCAGTGGTGGACTGGTCATCTGGCACACTGGGACAAATTCTGTCGCATTGTTGAAGCTGGTCAGATGCTTTCGCTTGCACCAGATGGTCTTACCTTTTCACAGGGCCTAGCGCTTTATCAATTATCATTATCGTCATATAACCAGGTCAAAATTTCCACACATATTAATCTTTAGTGTAGCTTCTCAAGTTAGAAGCTGTAAAAAACACTTTGCCTGGTTGCACTATGCTATTGCGGTTGGTTATGAGTTACATCCTATTTTCGATGTATTCATATTTTGCCTTCAGCTATGGTAATGTCCAAAACGAATTTAATACAAATAAAGAATTATATCTAGGCCTAGGCTATCCACCGTTTATATAATTTGGTTTTCTTATCAAAAGTTACTAAGGAAGGCTTTCTGGGGAATGTGTTTGACCAACGGCCTTGCTTTCCCCCGTTGCATTAACAATCTAGAGATGTGCATCAACGACAGTGGGATCAGATGAAAATGTCAAAAAGTAAAGGAGGAGCTGAAAAGCTTAGAGAGAAAAGGAAGCAGGCATTAGAGGCTCAAGTTTCCAAATACAAAAAAATCCACACACTGCTTGGCCATCATGATTCTCAAGTCAACTCTTTTCATTGCCTAATGAAATGTGTCCTGGAATACAGGTAGACTTTTCAAACTTTCCATTCCAAAACCCTGACTTGACGTTCAGAATCACCTGTCATTATAAGACTAGCAACCAGCAAGTGCAACCTTTCTGAAGCTAGTGGGCTATGCTATATCCTTTAGAGTCTGTAAGCCTATGTATTTAAAAAAGGCTATGTGTGAATAAATACAAATAATGCAATGATCTTATTAAAAAATTATGCAGGACTGTCTGAATGACCCGAAAGTCACATTTTCTTTTCACACTGATTCATGTAAATAGAACAAAAATATAATAATAATAACAATTAGTTGTTCCACATTAAATAAGTCTATATCGTGTACCTCTGTAGTCTGCCCAGATCACGCTATCATGGAGTAATGGAATAAGGACATCATACCAATGTTGCACTACAGTTTAAATGTCTGTGAGTGTAGAATATGTCACAGACATACAAGAGAATACCAAGTAACAGGTAAGGGGCAGTTTCTTTCCTGTGCACTCTTTCTTTCACTTTCTCTCCCTCGCTCCCTCTCCTCCTCTGGCTTTCCCACACTTTCAGTTGGATAAAGGAAAATGTCATCCTATTTATTGATAATTATCAAAGTCAAACTCCATGTAAACCGATAGGGCAGGCAGGAGACGCGTGCAGCAGCAATGAAGCTGCCACGCAGCCTATGTGGAGACAGACACGCGAGTTAGCAGCAGCTCAGCAACGCCGCCGCCACACAGCACACAGGCATCCAGTGTGCCCAGCCTCTAAGAAGAGAGGGCGGATGAAGTGATGCACCCATCATGCCTAGTGCCTACAGTACAAGCCTGTGGGGGCAGTGCTATGATCTGGGGTTGCTTCAGTTGGTCAGGTCTAGGTTCAGCAACGTTATGTGCCCAAAAACTGAGGTCAGCTGACCAGCTGAATATACTAAATGGCTATTTTTCCATCGATGGACATTGTCTTCCCTGATGTCAGGGTCATATTCAACGATGACAATGCCATGATTCATTGGGCTCAAATTTTGAATGGGGTGTTCAGGGGGCTTGAGACATAATTCTCGCACATGGGTTGGCCACGAAAAAGAACGTCCGGAGAAGACTTTCTGCAATGGCCTGATTCTCCCATCATCAATACAAGCTATTGGTGAAACATTAATGCGACTCCCGACAGAAATAAATGTTGTGTCATTGCTTAACACTTGCTCATTTACTCATCCATATTCAACATTGTCATTCATTTGGAGTCGTGTTTCCGTCCACCTGGCGAATCGTCACTATCTTTTAGCTCTGTTTTTGGTCTTTTTGGTGAGCTCATGTTAAGTGACTTTGTGTGTTGAATGATAAGATGTAACACCACTTCAAGAGCTCTTTTCACAGGGACAAATATTTCAATAATTTCATCAGCTGTGACATAATGGTAAATTTTACACATTGTTTTTATATGATTATTTTGATGTTTCATGCCTTACTACTTTTACCATGAAACAAGCTCAGGAAAATAGAAGTTGGAAGGCTGAGTTAAAGTAAAAAGAACGACAAGTACAATTTCCTAAATATGGTCTGAACCTCTATGTTCAATTAAAACAATTCTGAAAAGGAAAGCTAAACCTCATGAGTGCATCTTGACATGATAAACTAGAAATCATCCAGCTGTCCATATTAATCAGTCTTTTCAGCTCACACACACAAAACACTTTCACTCGTGAACATTTATATGACGACACACCAAACAAATTTCACAGGCTTTTGGACTATTCCTTTAATACCGGTTAACCTTGTGTGCTGTAATGACATAACTTCTTTAGATGTGACTCTTAATCATGATCAGTCAATTGTTAAAATGTCACTGTCAGCACTTCAAAGTAGATTAAATCTGTACCACAGTGGAAAAAAGGGAATCACAATGTTCAAATTCAAATTACAGAAAATGTGATGGGAAGGCTTGTTAGTTTTCCAATCCTTTGTTCCATATGAATGTAAATGAGGCAGGAGTGAAATCATTTCCCAGCTTTCATATCAGCAGGATAAGCAGAACACCTGTTTCATTATTAAACTCATGAAGAGGAAAACCTTTGGGATTCTCAGATCCATTTCAGGACTTTGTCTTTGCTTGCAGGTTCTCTCTCACACTGCACCACATTGCCTGCCTAACTCAAGATTTTCTCTCAAGCAGCGACAGAGCAAGTTTCATGGCTCAACTGAATCCATGCAGCAGTGCTGCAGTCAGAGACGAGGGTAAGTATGACATTGGCATTCTGCGGAGACAGAATGAGATGTTATCTCTACGATCACAAGGCTAAAGCCTCTCAGAGGGTTGGAAATGGATCGCAGGACAAACTTCATTACATTTCTGACAGTCATTTGTGGAGACAAGATTTATCTGCAGTTACTGGCTGACACACCCCAAAACTGTGTGTCTATTTTTTAAACAAGTTGAGCACTCATTCCCTGAAAAAGATGTATGTGATAGAATCAACAGATAAGAAAGATGGATTCAGACTTAGAGAGGCAAAATCTCAAGAAATATAATAGACTCAACAGAATGAGGAAAAAGGGGTGCAGTGGACAGATAATGGCCCTGTAAGTGAAACTAACAGGACTTGAACAAAACAAAAGTGTTAATTATTGCCTGAGGAAAGCTTAGAACGTGTCGTCCAACAATAACTAAAGGCAAAAGTATTAATAGCTGTGTTGAACGGCCACACTTGAGGACAGGGCAAGGAATGATAATCACTAAAATGGAAATAGTAATAACGGCAGAAACATTTATAGTCTCTCCTCCGAGGCATTGGTGGTGTTATACTCGTTTGATCGGACAAACAGTGATGACAGTATTTACACACCTGGCCAATCACAATGTGAAGTGGACAGACTTGTCAAAGGGTTTGACTTTGAGGGATAAAATAACAAAAATATCAACTATATGGTAGCACTACAGGAAAAGTCAGAGCATCACCAAAGTCTGTAGCCTGTGCAATATTCAACATCAAAACATTCAACAGTTGTTGAGATTTTTATGTCTCAACCAAAGAGGTCAAATAACCTCTCAACACTGTCATACACGCAGCCATGCCCATGCCATGTAAAAATACCCACTTAAAAAATATCTACTGTAGAATCATCTTTCTATCAGGGTCAGAAATTAACACTGGCCAAGCACCACTCCATCTAGCAAGCAAATCTCTGAAGACTTTTTGCCACACTGGCTGATAACAAAACACGATACTGAGAATCAATGCCACATTTTGGTGATATATCAAGCATTCTGGGTCTGTCCTCTTTCTGTTTTTGTGTTTGGCAAACACATACAAAAAGCAAATTGCCCCCCCACACTCACGGTTTAGTATGCACGTAAACCACAGATTGATTGCAAAATTTCACCATCATCTTTTGGAATACATTTACTGCCGCTGCTTCTCTTAGAGGTGAAGATTCTGCAAATCTTGATGAATAACTGCAGTGAAACGACAGACAAGACAGATGGGACAGACTTCTTTAGTTGTATTCAGCTTCAATTGATCAACGGTAAATTTCTCAATGAAATGCACTGAAATGAAAGTATATGTGAGGGGGGAAAAAATAGTTATTATTTTGCTGGGTAAAAAATATGCATTGCCTGTGAAGTCTCACTTAGTCTCACTTGTTGGCTTCTGCAGATGAGCATTTAGCACATGCACAGTTGAAAGTTTTGAGAGAAGTTTAAGCTTAGGGGAAATTCCTTACAACATATTTACACTGTGGTGAGGCTCCCAATTGGCAGCTATCCATAAGATGGCCATGGAAGCAATCCATATTACAGATTTCTTAGAAAAGGGCAAACTTGTTTTCTACCTTTTATAGGTGGCATCAGGGGTAAAGAAATATTCCTGATAGAAGCATTATTTCAAAAATACTGAACTACTGCTTAAATCTTCTTCATTCTAAATCACACAGGGAAGTGAGGTACATTATATAATAAATCTCCAGAGTGGTCGCACACAGGCATAACAACACAAGCGCCCTCTTTCACTATCTGCCAAGGGAAAAAATACTACTCCTGGATTCAACAAAGTAGAGAAAAAATGACTAGTGGCAATATGTAAAATAAGAATAAATCAAGAAGAAAGATTTGTGGGGCAGTGGAAATTGAGGCATGGCTGCTATACCTGAGCGAATATAGCAGAAACAATGGGCTAAAGTTAGGATTGTTATGAAATTGAAGAATCTGTGGCTTAACACATTTCTACAAGATGCACAAAAAGAATACTATAAAATAAATCAGACCAGATTTCTTTCTTTGTACCTAGTAATCTCCCCCTAACTTTATCTTTGCCTTATGACTTTATATTGTCAATATATTCTGAAGTATGGGCCTCTCACTTTAAACCCTGAAGCTGCCACCCTCCACCTCACCATAATTATTTTTCTTCTCATCCACCCTCCCCATCCCTCCGCTGCCTGTCTCATACTTCTCCTTCACCATAGCATAAGGCTACTTAACACCATCTTAACTCCAGTGATAAACAACAGACTCGTCATTCCCCTATCCATCAACATCCCTCCATCCCTGCTCGGAGTCTCTGAGGCCTTGCAATTTCTCAGTCCCCTCGAGGCCTGATTTACTCCCTTGCTCACTGTCTGTCCTGGCTTATTCTCTCCTCACTGCCTTCTCTCTTCACTAAATCTGTGCTGTGTCAGCTTCTTCCCTCCTCTACTCTGTCAGCACGTTAATCTGACAAACACTTCCGTTTGACTTCTCTCAGCCCACATCCTACGCAAACACCCTCAAGTAGGCATTCTCTTAAAATAAATAATTAAATTAAACTACTCCTGCAACTGAGAATTGCTCATGCATATTTAACAGCACCTTAAATATCAATCTGATGAAAATCTAATAAGAAAAAGGAAATTAAGCAACAGAGAGAATATCCTGTGCATATTATGAATAATAAGTTGCTCCCAAAAGTCTCCATAATAGCTGCTAAATGCAGGAAAACACTTGCAATAGGATGTATCCAGAAACAATACCATTAGATGTAAACTGCTACCCTGGGCTGTTCACACTGCACCATGCGTCCTCCATTGGATTCTTAAAAAATTATTGGGATGAAAAACGCCAAAAACAATCATCAATTTACTATTTGAAAGAAAGTAGTTTTAGCCCGCAGCCTCCGTCTCAGAAGAATCGAATTAACTAAAACTTCTAATATTACATTTCTCAGCCAATTTAATCATTGCAGTGCAAGGCAACAGACAGTGAGAAAGAAAAGACAACCGCAAGTAATTGGAAAAACTATATCTTCCTAGAGGATTTTCTACAGTGAGCACACTGCTTGTCAGCTTTTCTGCCTCTTCAGCACACTGTGTGTATATGAGGGACAACATCAGAATCCTGTCTAAAGCCTCGCTGTGTTTATCACTCTCACTGATGCTACTGCTCAAGTTACCTCTTTTTCAATTTTGAGAGCTATAACTTAGGTGACGTGTGTGTGTGTGTGTGTGTGTGTGTGTGTGTGTGTGTGTGTGTGTGTGTGTGTGTGCGTAGGAATGACGATGAAATGGACATCCCTTTTAGAGATGAGCCTGAAGATAAACAACATGAGCCAAGACTCAGGATGAGGTGGTTATTTATTGGTTCTGCTTGAAGAATGCCTCAGCCAAGTGGGTGCATTGTGACCAAGACATGAGGTGTGATTACAACAGTAGGGGCATGATGAAAAACAGTGGAGGGGTCATGAGACTGTGGTAAAAGACCGACAGCCAAAGATCTCCTACTGGGTAAATGCAATAAAGTTAGACTTAACCAATCCATAATTGCACAAAAATCGAAAATCATCAAAAAGGAGTTCCCTTTTTGCTCCTGTAGATCATTTTTAGAAATATGTTTAAGCACTTTCCTAAAGCTAAAGCAAAAAAACACTGCTCTCATATCTGATGTCATCAAGTGACAAACCCTGGAGAAGCTCCATTTGCAATAAAGAGACTGACTTTGTGGACTTGTAAAATGTTCTACTAGCAGATTGTCACCTTCTCCAGAGGGTCTCGGTCATCGTGTTTCCAAGTGTTTCCAAGTCTTAGAGGAGGCTTGTTGTCTTGTTTCCAAGTTTTAGGAGGGAACATGTTCACAGCTTTTGATTCAACAGTTCATTAAAATGAACTTACATTTTTCAAATCTGTTTTGGTATGCAGAAGAAAGTTTTTTTTTTTATCATATGTGAAATATAGCCAGCACTATTGTAAAAACCTCATCAACCATACATTTTCAATTTGGAGAACAGGGGAGAATGGGCTACTGCATCCAAGTAAAAGCACAAAAGACATACTGGAACTATTATAGCTCTATAGTTCTATTCCTCTAGAACTACTATGTATAATTAAGGCAAATACCTCATCTTCATATTCACAGTAGACATTTGCCTGCAACAGTGGATGGTAGGAAGAAATGAAAGAAAGAAAAGAAACCAAACACATTAGAGCCATTATAAAAATAGAGAAGTCAAGAAAAAGGTGCAGAGTTGAGTGATTTAACCTCCAGTATGGCATTGATTAGGAGTTAGTGCGGCACTGTAACCTTCACAGTCAGCCCGGGTGGTAAGTTAGTCAGACAATCTAGACAAAGAAAGGGGGTGATCACATGTGTTTAGCATTTAAATGGGGGATCAGTGTGGCAGAGTGTCTCAGGAGTCACCCTTATCCTGACTAATGTAAACACTGAGGGTGTCAAAACCAAATATATTTGGCTACTCCATGCACACACACACAAATGAGAGAACAGAAAACCCACAGCCACATCTTTCAGGCAAGTCACATGCTGTACATGCTGTACATACACGCACCCCACACAATTAACACACATTTCCTGGTTCTGACACTATTTCACGAGAGTGAACCTCTTTCCCTCTGTGTGGTTGAGTAAAAAAGATTAGGTTTTAAACATACTTTACATAATTTGAGTTGTGGACACACTGACTGAGTAGCAAGTATCCCCCAGTGCAGTAAAGTAAACACACAATTGCCAAAAGAGACGAGAGAGGCTCTGGCAGAAATATTTAGACTTTACTTCAGTAAAAGCCTTTACGGTAGAGCTACACTAAGCAAGCAGTTTTTTACCCATTAGTGAGTGGTGGGAATCTGTAAACAGAGGGAGAAGAATAATAAATACTTCATCAAGGTTCCAAAGAACAGAGATTGGCAAATAATAAGATGTAAATTTGTTGCTCATTATTCACACTTCATTTACTAACTTGTCACAATAAAAGGGCTGCTTTTTAGATGAGGTAAGTCTCGAATGAAACATGCTCACATGTTGAGGTGTTTAGTGTACATCACAATAATCTTCTTGAGCACATTAGAATTAGAAAAAGTCTTCTAGACTCTCGTATCTATACCTAAAGAAAGGCTTCACCCTTCAGGCTAAGAGTACATTGAGTTCAGCATCTCAAACTGCCACTAAAGAACATGACTGCCAAATTTGGAAGTAGCGCAATTAAGCACTCAATGTCACCGTGGGCAGTGAGCAATTCTCCAGAGGCAAAAAATGCCTTTACAGAGGGAAGCCCTGGGACAAATGAAGCCTGCCTCAGCTGCTGCCGGGTAAACTGATCCCTCCAATGCCACGGCAGGGCACAGGATAGGGAGTGAGGGAAGGAGGGATAGAGAAGGAGGGAAAGACACAAGGACCGGGAAAAGGAGGTGTAGCTTCCCCTGCAGGCATGTCAACTGAGCTGTTGACCAAAAATGACAGTAGCAAAAAAGGAAAAGAGGGACAAGAGACAAAGAGATAAGTGGAAAAAATAACAGAGTGAGTTAAAGTGAGACATTGAAACCAAGAGTAGCTGAGAGACAACAATAGTGAGAGAGACTTGGAGATAATGGGAACCAAACAGAGGGACTGAAAAAAAGGAGCAGGTACTGGCAGTGTGAGTGACAGGCGAGGGGGACCCCCTACTCAGAGGGTAAGTGGGCACCCATGGAGGGTTAGGGCACAGGAAGGCCAGGCCTGACCTCTGTCCCCCTGCAGACGTCTGGCTCAGTCAGGGGCAGTGTGTTGAGCCTGTCTGGAGGGTCGACCCACATCTGAGCTGCTCAACACATTAGCTGAACTCCGCCACCACCTCCAGCTATTAGAAACAGCAACTCTGCAGATACTGTCACAGTTCCCCTAGTACAAACAAACGAGCTATAACTCACAGATACCAGAAACCAGTGAAATCTTAACTGCCATTGGCACTGTAATGTATATCTAAACTGTGATGTGAAAAAGTTAAACTTGTGAAGACCTGCAACAATTAATCTATTAGTTGTCAACTATTAGACAAATATCTTGTCGATCCATTAATCTGAGGAATTTCTTTAGCAAAAAAGTTAAAAAATAATCTGATTCGAGCTCCTTAAATGTGAATATTTTCAGGTTTCTTTACTCCTCTAAGACATGGAACTGAATATCTTTGGGACAAAACAAAACATTTTGGGACTCCATCTTGGGCATTGGGAAACACACAAAAACAAATTGATTAATCGAGAAAATAATCGAAAGATGAAGCAACAAAAGAAAATAATCATTAGTTGCAGCCCTGAAATTGTGCAGGGGAAAAAAACCCATATTTTTGAGTTATTTTTAAGTGGGCTATTACAGGTCACAGCAAGCAGAAATCTAAACAGTTCCAAATAATTTTTTTTTTTAGTTGATATTGTGTGTGGGAAAACAAATAGTGACATTACTGCTCATCATTTCAGGCTTTCACTTTGACATGTGTTGGCCTAAAACAAAACAAAATTACAAAGCAATTTTTCAATTTCAGTTAAACACACACACGCACGCACGCACGCGCGCGCGCGCACACACACACACACACACACGCGCACACACACACACAAGGAAAAAAAATGCTGGCAGAGATTAGCGGTCGACTACCCTGCCTGCCTGCTGCAACTGCCTGTTTGAAAACCAAACATTTTTAAAACTGTTCAATTTCACACAGTTTCAGCAGATTAATGAGAACATGCAGAGGACCATTGCTGGATAAACATGCTCTGTGTTATTGTTGTTTCTCCTCTGCAGGTTGCTGGTGAACTCATGCTGACATCAAAGCAGCAGGCCCAGAGAATGGAGGCCAGGCAATGGATGGCGAAAGCCTATGGAGTGAAAAAATAAATGAAGGAAACTCAATAGCTCCTTATCTCAGACAGACCCCCCCCCCTCCTCCAAATCACTTATATACACATATAAACACAGACAAACACACTGGGTCAGACAAGTCGAGGCCCTGTCCCATATGTCAGGGCCCACAGAGCACCATCCCTGGGGGGTATCCAGCCAACAGACAGCCTATTTCCTTCTTCAAAAACACTCGCAGACAACACATTTAGTTGTATAACCGTGTTCAAACTTAATAGGAAATCTGTCCAAAACTGACTGGCCATGGAACACTGTAGATGCGATGGGTTTCAGATTGTTTTTATACTGAAAACTCTCACTGCTAATGTGATACACACACCACATTCAGTGCACAATGCTTTGCTACTTGTCTTCTCTTGTCCTCATGTCATCTTGATTTTGTTCTTTCACCTGTCCCAATTCCTTCCTCCTTAACATCCTTTTCATTGTCTTCTATTTTGACATTGTCATCCTCCTCATCCCTACGCTTAATCTAGACCTTTTCATCTATAACCGGCTAGTCTAAAGCTCATTTCAACGTTGATGACCCTGGTTCTCATAAGAACAGTTTCCAGCTGGCAACAAGAGGAATGAGACTTGAAAAGTGGTTCCCTGTTTCAACCATACAGTCACAGTTTGGGATGGTTCCAGTAACGTCAAATGGTATGCAGCCACTTCTTTTACACTTAAGCCGCTCAACCCATTGATGACGACCACAGTGGAATGTAAACTGAAGAGAACAGAGCTCATCGCAGTTGACTCAAATTACCTTTTCTTTAACGTCTCTTGGCTTCGAACAAATCCATCAGCTCAACTAAAAATTAACTGCTAATGGGTTTTTAATGAAACTGTAACAAATGCAGAAAGCCATTACACCATGATTAAAGACAGGGGTTTCATTTTCTCCTCAGAATAGAGAAGGCTGCTGCCAGCCAAAGCTGTCAAGACAGAATTTCACACACATTGAAATCACTTAAAATGAGCAAAGGCTCTTGATATCAATATTATATTCTGAAGATATCAACACACTAAACCACAAACTTGCACTAAAGTCAAATACTTCCATACAATAACACACACAAATGCACAAATGCATGTGCCCAGTTTCTCACACAACCTAAATGTAAAGACCCATACTCTAAAAACACAGCAGAGCTGTGCAGCTGGAAACCATGGCAGATTGGAGGGATTAGAGCCCCAAATGAACCCAGATGAATATCACATCGTGTGACATTCTGAATAATTATCTCAGTGAAAACAGCTCATTACAAAAATGTGCTCTTTCTCTCTCACTCTTTCCCCTTGTCTTGAAGTAATTAAATCCACTACTGGGAAAGAAAATCCCTATTTACAATGCGTGTACTGCATTAATGAAATATTACAGTCCTGAAAAGTACACAATGTGCGCTGGAAGTTCAACTGACCTGTTTTTCGGAGCAAATTAAGTCAGTGTAAGATCAGTGTAACAGAGGAAGCTCAATTCAAGTAGCTTCTGAACAAGCTCAGTTTACAAAGAAGTCAACCAAAAGAAAATGCTACCTTCATGATTTTGTAATGCAAGTTAAGCACAGTTGTTAAGCACAAATGTACAGCTAATGTCAAAGTAAAGCCATAATGCTTCTCAAAGTCAATTTTCTTTTGTGAAACCACACACACACCGCAACTACTCAGCTTATACTGCATGTTAACCGTCAATATGCAGTACATAAACAAAATATCCTTGACGTCATATAAAGGAGAGACATCAATAAAATACGCATCAAACCCTGGTTTACTTGAAACTCTTGTTATTTTCTTTATAGTCAAATGAATTATCTGTAATTAGTGTTTTCCAATCCTTCATACCTATATAATTACCACAACCACAACAGAGAAAAGACAGACTTGTGGGAAGGGGGAGGGAGCAGTTTACAAGGTCTGTAATACCAGAAGTGTTACTAAGCACATTTCATCCCTGCAAACTTTTACAATGAAAGCAATAGGTTAATTTTCCTAGCAAGCCCAAAAATTTAACATGTTCATTAAAGAGGGGGGAGCGGGGAAATGAAAAAGATTCCAAGGCTTCTGCCAGAAGTAGAATGCACAATTACAAAACTATTTCACCCAGAGCATTAGGAATCACAACGACGGCACTGGTGATGTCATGCTGGAGGTCTTTGCCAAGAGTGCCTCCACTGTACCCAAGTCAAACTGGCTATGTTTAATATCTGCCTCCAACATGCTTAGAATCATAACAAAGAAAAACAGGGATCCCAGACCCACAGGGGGCAACAGGGGGACTGCTGACTTCACAGTATTTCATTTGGGCTTCTTGTTCAGCCCTTCTCCTTAGACCATCTTCACATGAGAGGATACATTTGGCTGCAGTTGCAGCACAAATTCTTAAACTGAGGGGCAGTAAAATATCTGTACACTTGATATAAGCACTACACAGTAAAAACCACCTTAACTGTTAAGAGCCACAAACCAAGCCTTAAAGGCAGTTCAATCAAAAACTCATGTTCTTTAGTCATATAAGTAAACCTCATGTAATACCAGAAGAAACCAATCTTTTGTTTACGGTACAGTAGCTGTTGCTGCTCCAGTTAAAGTGTGCATAATACTCAAATCTCAAAGCTAGTGTATTCAATTTCTTTGTTATAAAACTGCTTTTTTGCTGATATTTAAAGTGTGCATAATACTCCATTAATCAAGTAAATCTCAAAGCCAGTGTATTCAATTTCTTTGTTATAAAACTGCTTTTTTGCTGATATTTTTCCCCACACCAGTAAGCACATCAGCAGTAAGACATTATAAAGCCGAGAGAGCGCTGAGGTCAGCACTCTGTCATCCTCGCTAACAATGTTTGTTTTCCACAATTGCTGTTCAAACAAAGGCTTTTAAGTCATAGTAACTCCAATCCCATGACTTGATTAAGAGCCAAGAACAAGGAATTGAGACAGGTTAGTGACTGGTCCTGATGTAGTTGCCGTGATGGAATTTGGAACCAAGCTGGACTCTCTAGATCACTGCTGTCTCCATTTTCTTTTCATCAGAGCCCAGTCAAATTCTGCCCCGTGACCTCTTCATGTTAACATACCACATTCCTGCTGGTGACCTGTACTTTAAGTATTATTGCACCTGACACACCTAAATCATGGATGAAAAGGAGAGACTCAAAGAAAAGAGACAGAGAAAGACAAAGAAAGGGAGAAAAGAGTGTGAAAAAGAGTGAAGGAAGAAATGATTAGTGAAAGACAGAAAAGAAGAACAACAGGAAAGTGTGTGTGTTGGGGGGGGGATCAAAAGAGATTGGGAAAGAGGGAGAAATTGTTCCTGATTTAGATCTGAGAGGCTCTGGTCCTTCAGATGTCTCCATCAGCTAACCACAAGCCCAGGCTGAGCATGTGAGGCATGCTGCTTACGCTGGCACAGCTACCCCCTAATGCTAATAACTGCAATGTGTTAGCTACAATAAAACGGTCCACACAGACCCTTTACGTACACACACAGATGCATGTGCAAAAAGACACACACATCTTTGCCAAGTCAGCTACGACACACATGGGGGAATTTCCAGAGTTTTAAATCTAACCAGTTAAGTCCGAATCCAAACCATAACAAGTCCCCAGTTATATGGCAATTATTTATCATGTAGTTAATCTATTCAAGCCCATATTTGTTATTTTCTATGATATGAAAATAATGAATTTTCTGATAAAATGAAAAAGGTAAAGAAAGGTATCCTCGAAAAATATTTTTCTCAAGGATAAAAAAAACAAGCAGTCAATGTAAACTGCTTTTCATCTGTCAAAAACTGAACCACCCCTGATCTGAGCTTTGCCCATTATTTTATACAAAATATTATGCACAAGACACGAGACATAAGCACTTTTTGAACGATGTAAGCACCAGCGTCTAAGAACAGTGCAGTGAGTGGCTGAGGCTACTCTGACAACTTAATTGCACATGTGAGGTGCAACTGGAAGGCAAGAGCCGTGGAGGCCTAAGTGTTCTTGGAGAGTATCAATGTTCTGAAACTAGCAAGATAGAATAAATCACACAGAGAGAAATGGGAGAGGACAGTGTTGAGAAATACCAAAGCCATATTGCAGGAGGCTTGAGCGTGCAAGCAGAATGCAGCAGACCTTATGTTTGCATAGCTTTTATACACCAGGTTCCAAAGCAACTGAAGTACTGTCAACATTCATCAGTTTACTTGAGGGATGGAAAACTGTCAACCTTACTTTGGATTAAAATCATTACAACTTCATCCTTGTAACATCCTAAAGCCATAACCCAGTCCTTGTCCAAGGATTTTAGATGTGATCTTGCCTTCATCTGTGTAATGAAAGGAGACATGTTTCATTTCTTAACTTAGATTTGTTTAACAAACCAGTACAACAAGAGGTCTGCACCTGTGTAATAGCCAGAGAGCACTACTATTTGAAATGCTGAATGTTTCAAACTATGATTTAAAATTTGAATGTTTATAATAGCTGCATTGAGTTGTGCAAACTTGCAAAGTTTTGTTGACACTAGTATCAGAGGATTATGACTCTATTACTGGGTTGTTTTGCTCTTTGTGTTTCAGAGCTCTCCCCAAAGTCAAACTACTTTAGAAAATCCCTAATCTTTAAAAGAAATATGTTGATCTGTACCTGAAAACTCTGAATGAAAGTTATGTGGCACTGCAAACATTAAGAATAAAAGTGACATATTCCAAGATTTAAATTTTCACTTTTAAGTCAGAGCTTAAAAGCCCTATTTCAACTATTCAAATATATATATTTCAGTTTTAGGAAATACGGGTTTGAATTCACCTCCTACTTGAGATCTCTGTAATGCTGTATCTCAACAAACCAACATCCAAATATCTCTATCTCTCTCTGTTGATCTATCAACTGAATGATAACACATCGATTTATATATCAATTGTAGCAGTCAAGAAGGTTTTCATGAAAGATTAGGAGTATATACAACTCAATTACAGCATGTGAATTCTTATCATGTTGGTCACTTTAAACAAGCAACATGGTCAATGTCAAGCCAGGGCGATACACTCCTTCAAGATCTGCATGTTTATTATCTTTTCAGCTAACCATATGCCCTCTCCACACAATCTCCTTTTCTTCTCTCTCGCCACCATGGAGAGTGGAGTCAAATACAAACACACAAAATAGAGCACCGGGAGCAACTTTTAAAAACACATTACAATCAGTACTCCTCTGGCTTTAAGATTGAAGTGTTACATATAAAAATGTGTTATAACAAATCTAGATCTACAAACAGAATTAACTCAGGCTCATGCCAAATAGCTTGCTACTGACTAGCTCTGCATGGGTAATTTTACTGGTTAAAATGTCCCTCCTTATATGGCATCATCATTTCTATAATAAGAGTGGAATTATTCATAGGTCAAAGGGGTGAGGGTCTGCTAAATGGAGCACACGCTCACCCTGAGACATAAAACACAGACCACCCACAGTTTGTGTAACATGGAGTCAATACAAGCCTACCTTTCTCCACTGAAAAATGACAAACAGAGGCACCCAGTTACTGTGTTACTCCTTTTTGTAACTTTCTGTCTAACTCAAACTAATATGCAAACCCCATCTCTATAAGTGTATTTTGAACAAATAAATAAAAAATGTAAAAAATGAAAGCCTGTTAGTCACACTCACACACAACACAAACATGATAAACTAAGACAAAAAACACAATTCCATTATTAAATGCAATCACTTCTCATGGTGCCTGTTTGGATTTAAGACTCACGAAGCAAATGGTGTGCCTAATTGCAACACAATATCTTCCCAGATTTTCTGTCCGAAGAAAGCACTAATAAAGTGAACATTAGCCTTAATTGCGAGGTAATTGTTTCCCAGACTGCCATATTACCAGGAGCTCCCAGCAAGTAATAAGCTCCATTGAAGGATTGCTGTATTCCGGATTGCCTGAGAGCGAGGATTAAAGCATGTAGCACAGCATCCTGCCCAGAGTGTATTGATCACCACTTGACTCACTGGATGCAGGAAGCCGCCGGGTTTAATTTTTCCCCTGACTGCTTTCCTGTGTCTGAGGAGCTAAAGTAACCTCAAGGAAGCCAAAACTCCAGCAAACCTCAAAGACAAAGCAGAGTAACGCTGTGGGTTATGTCGCTTTGGTTGACTCACAGGCAATAGTGGCTGGGTGCAAGGCCTTCGGCTGGAATGACACACTTGTGCATTGCCTTTAGCAAATGCTTTAAATCAGTTTGGAATGCCAAATAGAAACCACAAGAATTGGTCACTCTATGTTAAAATTTGAATGAGAAGACAGATAAATGCAGCGTGATTTACATGTCTGAAATAAGACCTAAAATAATTTTGTTGGAAAATATTTATTTGGCTTGTAGACACACTTCATGGTTACTAACTTAACTTTAGTTCAGTTTGAAACACTGACCAGAAAATGTTAGCATCATTACAACATCACAGCTTTCCTCAGACTGAACAATCCTGTCAACAAGTGGGTTGGCCTTAGACTACTAACATACATACATGCGACAAAAGACAGTGGGTACGCTCATCTCTGGTCAAAGTCCTCTCCTGACTGTCATAAGATCCAGTCTCACCTAAAATGTTCCCCAAACTTGCCAATGCGCATTTAAGACAAAACATTGATATTACAGTTGAGAGTTTATTAGATTTATGTGTTAGGCACATTTGCACATGGCTCATAAAACAAACAATGGATGTGGGCTTTTAGGCTAAGTTATCATGAGAGCCTGACAGACCATAAACAATCTGCAGGCTTCATAATAGCCATGGAAATAATGCAATTTGTCATGAAAAAATGGCCAAACGTGAACACATGCCGGGCACAAAGATCTTCTCATAACCATTCCCAAGCACGTACGCTCTTATGTTCAAACTACTTCTGTCTCTCTATGGTTTTTGTCTCTCATCAGAACTTACTTTAGCTTCCAACCTGCCTGAGGAATCCACAGTGTGCCAACATTACTCCATCTTTTTATTATTTACAGTCAGAGATGGGTTTTGTTACTGCTACGGGGGGTTGGATTCAAGAAAAAACGATTCTCCAAAGCTCTATGTCTTCGCCCTCTGTCTACTTAGTCCTGAAGACAAGGCCCCGCTGAGCTGATGATCAGACGGATTTATGGTGCAATCTCTGTAAGCCATTTGCTCCCTGCGAGCCGTAGAATCAAAGGCAAGATTTCCGGATAGCATTGGGACAGAGATTATCCAGTTTGTGCTATCTGATTGCAAACTTCCACAGGCTGTTTTCTTTTACTTGTTTAACTTTTTCCTTTGTGTTTTCTGACTTGTAAAAGAGTTGCACAGGCATAAACATACTGGGTCTCATTCTGTCAGGATAGACTATATACTACGAAGGCACACAGTGAAAGAACATTTGATTGGATGTTTAATGTTTTACTGGATGACACAATGACATTTTTGAAGAATACAATTTTCATTTTTTTTCCCCCACTTTAGAACATGTTCACTCTCTGTCAACAAGAATTACGTCTCTCAAATTAAATCACAGAGTAAAGGCATGACAACAATAGACCATAACAGCAGGCTACATACAGGAGCCAATAACAGTCCATACATCCCAGGATTGCCATTTAGTGGGTTGTGGATTTAACCACTGGTTGGCAAAACCATATGTTAATGCAGAAGCATCCAGTGTTCAACTCCACAACAGGGAATCAGCTGTGCATCTGAGGTTACAGCGTTAAATTGACTTGTTGATATTATCACATCTATAGATTGCTGTTTAATTTCTGAGTCATAGCAGCAATCCTTTGTCAAGTTAGCGGTAGATTTAGCAATGGAATAACAACTTGGGGTTTTTAAGAAGTCTTCAAAATGGGGTTCCCTAATTCACATGTATTACCCATTATTTAGGAGCAATGAGGTTTGGTGGTGTAAAGCCCTAAAAATAGTTTGGAAGGAATCTAACAGAAGAAAGAGTCTAGTTGGACCATATGCCAAACCAACAAGTCTCAAAGGCACCTCCCCAAATCATCTTGAGGCAATGCATCAATCAGAACCTCCACATCAGTGGCAAATGCACTCAGCGGCCATAAAACTCCCAGATCAAGCAGCAAGTCGAGCCAAAACCAGAAAGGCTCTCCTCGGTAGACCCAAGCCCTTATCTCTGTCTCATAAAAAATAAAGAGTGCCTGAGAGTGTTATGATCCACTGTAACTGCTGTCCAGCCAGTTCCTCTCCATCTTTGCTGATCACACCTCATCTTCAACATCTGGAGCAGTTTACCAAGATGTCAAGAAGGAAAAAAGTGCCCGTAATTTTGCAACATTACATCAATGTTAGCTGTTAGGTCTTTCATTAAGGCCTGAGTTTAATCTTGCCAATTTCTGTTTTACTGCTACAACTAGCTACAAATACAAGAACAAAACTCCTAAAAACAGCCACACAATAAATTCTATCTCCTACAATCTGTCTCCTCATTAAAGGGAGAAGCTCAGTGCCTTAAACCAAGTGCTCAACATCACAGAGAGACCAGTTCCAATCCACCACATCTGAGTGGTGAACCTTAAAATGACAACATTAACCTAATGAAAAAATTAAATAGACCCAATATAGAAAGACTGTCCTGGATATGAGTAGCTTGGTGTGAAACTGGAAAAACTGAAGATTGCTGCTAGCTCCTATGAGATTTCCATGGGGCAAAGAAGATACTAGATGGAGACCTTATGAGTTCTATTAGTAACTCCAGTTTACACAGGGGCTCTTTATATAGAATGACAGATTTTAAAACCATTGTTTTAATCCAATGCAGCTCTTCAAATTTTCAGATTGCGTTTTAATTTAGAAAGGGCTCAGATCAAACAGTTATTCGTTAGAAGTAACTCAAGAGGGGCCACAGTGAGTGCGTCTTTGCACAAGAAGAAAGTAGTTAAAGTCGACTACTACAATACCCTTTCATCCCCATGACCAATCTCCTATTACATACAGTGAGCTTTAAGGCATAGACCAGGGATTAGTCTAATTTCACATGGAGATGTCCACACTAATAATTTGTTTCATACATGAAAGATTTAACTTTGGTATTCAAACTAAATACAAATATATAAAGGCAGAATGATCTACAATAAATCTGAAAATAAATGTGTATAAAAGAAAGTATGTACAGTGTCTAATCTTTAAATTACACAAATAGCCTTAACACAATCATAGAAGATTTCTAAGCCTGCTGCAGAACACCATGTGACTTCAGGACACAATAAGACACATAAAACTTAATACATTTTGTTTGTACATAGCCTCTAGTTTGTAAAATGAATGTCAAAAACAAGTTGACAACATTTTTTGCCATACTTTTTGCACTACAAGTCCTCATTATAGCTTATTTTAAGCAATTACACTGTCAGCAGGAGCTGTAATCTCCAACTGCTGCTAAACGCCCAAATTTCCACATTTGCTGGAAACTATAATTGTGAGCTGCTCTTGGTGCTTTGCAGATGGGCCCTATTGAGCAATCTGAATATCCCTAATATTACCCAGTTCCTCTCAAGGGGAAACGAGCACACAAGGCCCAAATAATTCCGGTCAAATTACACAACCCTTAATGAACTTCAAAAGACGTACGGATGTTTTTACAGGCCAGTGCTCAGGCTTTAACGGTAATTATGAAAACAAACCATATTAATGATATCATTTATCATTTCCACACTTTGGCCGCATGAGGCTGACCACAAAGTTCCTGTCTCTATTGGACAAAAGAAACACTAGTAATGTACTAAGTTTAAAAGGTAAGATTTTCCGTACACAGCTAAATTTTTTCAGCTCTTTTAAAAATCCTGTAGGCCATCACCCAAATTACATGAGGCCCTCAGAGAGAACTGTCATGGCCATGGTTTGCAGGTAATTATGCCAAACTCTCTGCATTCCTGCTAGAATCTGATTTGATGGACCAAGGCCTGAGAAGTATATGAGCAGGATATATAACCTCAGAAGAAATATAATCCCGTTTCTGTTGCCTGCCCAGAGTGGGAAATGTCCCAAGCAGAGATACTGCTTTTTAATGTTCAGCAATGATTAAGGTGAAAACGGTAATATGAGTGATCAGGTTACTCTAATCTACCACATTAGTGGACTGGCTGCATTTTTTTAGTTAACAACACAGTAGCCAGCCTCCTGCCTCCCACTCACATAGGAGAGAAGTGCAGCAGCTCATTTAAATTCCACATGCAGCAGAACTTCTGCTGTAAGTCTGGCTTTGTTCCAAATTATGTCTCATGGGTGTACATACCACTGAATAATTTGTCCAAACGTCATTTGCAATTGACCAAAAATCGTTTCTTGACTGGAAGCCTTTTAGCCATCTGTAACAAATAGTTGTTTTTATACATCGTATCACACCAGTACAGGTACGGGTACATGACCTTAAGCTGTGTACAAAGTATATATATAGTTATAAGTTTAAAGTTCCAATGAGCTAGAAACCTGATCTCATAAGCAGTAGCCACCTGCATAGTATGATATTTACCATTAGTTCTGGGTAGCTCAAGCTCATGTGTTACAAATCTTTTTGCCGCAGTCTATATAATTAGCTGTAATTGACTTCCCTTGAAATGTGTTTCTTTTGGGACATCTGGCCTTGAAACTTCAACCTTCCCATAAACGGGCCAGCACCAAGCATGGCTGACAAAGGTAGGACCAGGCTCTTCTGCAAAAATAAATCTAGTAAGAATGCCTTTCATTTACCACCCTTCAAAAAACAAAACATGCACAACTAAACTAAAGACAATAATATAAATATAACTCTTGGATAACTGTTCTTAGACTTTTGTCAGTGATGACGCATGGCCGGGCTTAACTTGTCCCTCAATCTCACTCTTGGTGCTTAACTCCTACTGTCTTCGGGTCAGTTTGACAAGTTTTCGAAAGACAACTGAC
>OMLP01032256.1:6058-16330 GCA_900302685.1 Spondyliosoma cantharus | reverse complement strand
ACAAAATGCATTGTACGTATCAAGGTCTTATAAATGTGTTGAACACATTTACTTCAACGTTTAACATTTACTAAGCTTATTTGTCCTAAAAGTTTGAAAGCAGCATCCTCTGCATCTGCATCGTCTACATTATCTATATTTACTACCTTGCAGTATTCTATTTCCCTGCCCATGGCTGAGGCTACGTAGATGGCTACGTAGCTAATAGCACTAGTCAAAGTCACCTCACAGTTTTGAATTATGCATTAAAGAATAAACACTTCATTTTGTTTTAAGAAAATCCCTGAATGTTTAATTAAAAAGGAAATTTGCCGTAACATTGAAGAACACACACAACAATCAACTTTAAATAATCGGTAACAGGTAAAAACTGTTAATTTACAATAAAGAAGCTCAGCTGCAATCTACATACTGATCACAAAGAGCAAGGTGGAGTTTTTTCAGGTTGGCATCAAATTCATCATGAAATCTATTCTGTTAGCAGACCTCTGACTTTATTCTAATATAATTGTCTTTATTTCTATTCATGTAACAGAGTTTAGAATGTTTCAACATGCTGTGTATCTGTCATTGATCTATCAATAATTGGGATGTCAGGACATCAGTAATATTAGTGCAGTAAAGTTATGAAGATAGTTCAGTTGAGGATGTGACAGGAAACAGGATGAGAGAGATGGGGAGTGACACGCAGTAAAGGGCCCCGGGCCGGGAGTTGAACCCAGGTCCGCTGCAGCGAGGACAAAGCCTCTGAGAAAGCCATCGAAGCCTTCTTGCCATAACAGAACTATTTCATTTGACATGTATTATTTTTTCTTCAATGGTATGTTTATTTGCATTTGGAAACATGCTGATGTTTCCTGTAGCCCATGAAGAGTAACTCAGTGTAGTGCCCTGTCATAGAACTGTATTGGAAGGTGTTTTGCCGTTACCATGCACCTTACTTGCTCTCTTCATGTTTGTCGCTGTCATTGTAAATAATGAAAAATCTCAATAAAAACATTTAATTAAAAAAAAAAAAGAGTTAAGATGAAGTAATCACTGTGTGTAGTTAGTGTAACAGAGGTAAGTCAGAACTTGAGTCTTTCCAAATATCTTGCACAGGAACCTGAACCCTTCACCTTCTGCCAAACCCGTGTCAACAGCAGCGGAAGGATCAACATCTGTTTGAATATACAGTGGAGTCCGTATTTTAAAAAAATGGTACAGATTGTGTGAATGTCACAGTGCATCACCTTCAGTATCTTGCAAAACTACTAGTTTAACTTTTTCATTACGTCATGCAGAGTAACAAAGCATGGATAAAAAAGACAGAAGCAACTGCTACTTCGCTGTTGATTGCAAGCTTTAAGCCCTACCTATGAAGTACTTTACCGTACTTTAGTAAAATGGCAATGATATAGTTGAGCTCTGTTGTTGGCAAGTGTGGCTGAAGAAAAAAAGAAAGAAAGAAAATGTATAGAACCAAGACCCACGTTCTTCATTTGATGCCATTATGTGGGTTTGACTGCTCATTACAGATGGAAAGCTTTGAATCAGAGTCTGGCCTGATACAAAATGACATATTGGACGCAATGAGCACACCTTTGCCCAAACACCATACCAACTTGAAGTAAGGGGTCGAACAGGCAGAGGGACTTAAAACTACTAAAGGCCAGAGGGCTTAATGTAGTTGATCTGAGAAACACCTAGACTTGAAACAATAATAAAATAAATATTTGTCATTTAGTTTTTTCAAACTGATAAATGTAAACATTATTTGCAGGTTACTGATGTGTTTACAAGACCACATACTGGAAATGTATTTAATACAATAAAAGGGGCAATATGTATCAATTTGTAGTATTATATACCTTTACATGTACTAATCTTTCTTTAATTGACCATACGCAAGCTAATCGTAATGTGACATGAAAAATTGGACCTTCTCAATTTGTTTAAATTGTTTAATGCTGCTGAACAGTGGATCTCTTTGTGAAGGACTCGGGTCAGATTTTCCGGGACAGTCTAAAGGATGTGACATTACGCATGTTCTCGATTGGCCTCATCTCAGTGCTTCTCTCCACTCCACTAAAACAGAGCTTCAGTACTTAAGGATAATTATGAAATGAAGTCCACTATCATAAACTAGAAACCATCTTCTCGCACGACACAGAAGTTCCACAGACCCTTTAAAACTTAAGGATCCAGCATAAGCTGAAAATTAAATATTACGCCGTAAAACAGAGGCCATTACTAAACTCCTTGGAAAAACAGGGAGAAAAAGGAACGAGAAAGCCTAACTTTGGCATGAGAATGACATATGTAAGTAACAAGAAGATCTGGGCAGCCGCTTTTTGGCCCTGTAGTGGAATCAAGGATCAAGGATAACTTGTTTTTCATACCCCAGTAAATGACTAACCTGGGCTCCATCCTTCAGCTTGAGGATGCACTCCATGGTGTTGATGGTGATGACTACAGGCTCCGAGCCCAGCTTGGTCCAGGGTACGTGGATACGCAGCTCATGGATATGACCACTCATGAATGTAAAGGGCAGCTTCAACTCCTATAAATATGCAAAGACATATAAAGATGAGACAAACTGATAAGTAATAGAATGTAGAATGATCTGTACTACAGTTTTACATCTGCGATGCAGGCAACATTATATGGGCATGTGGCAATATGACTGCTGAAGCTTCAAGAACATTTGGAACCTTCATCTACACATTTACTAAACCACTATTTGAAACTAATAAATGAAGACGAGGGGACAGTAAAAACCACAAATACAGATTACAAACTGGTCGTGCTTTTAACTAAATTAGTCAGATTTTTTCAAAAGCAGATGAATCCCTGTTCTGCATCTTGAACTAATCTGTGTGAGATCGAGTCCCATGAAACCGGCAAGCTAACAGGTAGGCTTCGTGTGCCTCCTAGGTAAATCTAAGCCATAAAAATAATAACCAGACATAATTCAGAGGGAAAACTGTCTTGGTCGTACAGTTCGTTTGCTGTAACCACCATAATGTTTTACAAAAAATTACTCTTTCTTTTAAGAAGAATATCTCTAGATGCACATTTTAAAGGGAGGTACTGTCCAAATAAAATGCAATAAAACAAAGGCAAAGCGAGGACGTTTGCCAAGCTTTTGACATAATGTTAAACATCAAAATCCAAACACAATTCCTACTGTCAGTTGACTTGAAGCTGCTTTCAATAAGAACTTTCATCACAATCTCTGTTGGGTTAGGTAGTGTTTTGGTTCGCTCTTCAGAAGCAGTCAGAACCCACTCGAGAGAAAAGAAAATTCTTTTAACTCATGACAGACTAATCTAATCCAGACATTACAAGTGTAGAAAGAACACTGTCAAAATAACACTGCAGAGCAAAATATCTGAGTAAATCTATCATTCTCCTCCAAAATGACAGTAAAGATACTGGCTTAACAGCATGACTGCTTTTCTTTCTAATTCAAGTCAAGTCCGCAGATCATGACAAAACGCACTACAGCTGAGACGTCTTGATGGAAAAACATGGTGGACAGTGGGGCACATGCTTACTTTCCAAACCTTTTAATTAATTTTCTATTCTAATAAATATGAAATGTCTGACTTTACTGTACAGACATTCTACAATGTGAACACTGTCACGTTTACATGCTTAGCTGCTGCTTCTGTTGAGCGAACAAAATGATTTTACTAATTTTAGACTGACGTGCAAACTAAAGAACAAAAGTCGCTACAAAAATTGGTAACGCAAGATAAATATCAGCCACATTAACTATCAGCTTGATACTGGGAAATGTATGTTATCAGCTATATGTCGTATTGGTGAAATCAAAGCTAATAAATGGAGCCAACAGTATGAAGCCAAATTGCTTCCACTCAACAAGCACACACCCCCGACACAGTAGGTGGGAGCATGTGGTTTGCAATCCGTCAACAAACACAGGGAAGAAGAAGGAGAAGAAGAGGAGGGAGAAGAAGCGCAGCATGCTGTTGTCACACTCAGGACGTCAAACTGCTGCAACTGGGTAGAGCTACGCAGTGTACACTGGAAACGAATATATTGTTACTGGTGCTAACATTGTTTTTTATACTCTCAGAGGACGAGAGTATGATTGTAAATTGCAATACATGTTCTGCAAGGATTCAAACAGGAGGTGAAAAGTCTACAAGATCTTACACAACAAATCTTAAAAGAATATTAAATCTTAGTCTTAACCAGTTTTATCCACAGGTTTGTGTGAACTACAGATGAACATCTTTAAAAATGTCAAAATGTCAAAATATCGGTTATCTTATCAGTATCAGTTATTAAAAGCAGGTAATTATCGATTATTGTTTCAGCTGAAATAAATCCTTTTTGTGCACCCCTAACAAAACACCAGAGTTATGAGCAAATGCAACTTTAATCCCTTGCAATAAAATTAAGGGAAAAAAATGTAAACCTATGATTTTTATCAATATCTGCAAGAGAGAGTTATTCATGTGACTTCAGTGAACATTAACACGGAGACACAGATGGTCATTATGCATGGACACAGAAAGAGAAGTTAATATTTCCATCATTGCAGTGTGGCATACCTTCAAACATAAAAAAAAACACTTTGCCTATCATTGGCCATTACATATACAATATCTTTCTTTCCTAGAAAAAAGTTAGGAAAAGTTTAAGAAAGCAGAGGACACATTCAACATAACATACCTGTTCCAGCACATCCAGCTTCAGGTCCAACTTGCTGAGCACCACATCTCCTCCCCAGAGGGACAGCTGCAGGTCAGATGGCCTCAGATTCTTAATATACTTGTTTACATAGCTCATCAGGAGTGGTGTGACATAGGACTCCAACATCTTGTCCCTGTCCGGAAAAGAAAAACAAACACGGTGTTTGTACATCACAGTATGTATGTATGTATGTATTAAATATCTGTTCACTAATAGATCCAAATATCATTCGTAAAAACACAACTACTTCTGAAGTCTCAACCAAAGCATAGAGAATTCCATGCCATAGAGCACGGGTGAAATGCACTCCACTTAGGAGTGCCAGTTCCGAGAGGGAAGAGACTGGTGCCTTTGTCGTGGGGGGTATGTGCTTGGTCCACAGTGGTGTTTGGATGGGTGTGTGTGTCAAGTGGCATCCACATAAATGCCATGACCCAAGGTTTCTCAGCAGAACATTTCATTTTAACAATATGATCAATATTATTCACATCACATGTCAGTGTTTTTCATGTTGTGGCTGATCGGTGTTTAATAATACGTATGAAAAAATACTAACTAATTTGTCCTACGCAACAGTCACAAATATATTGTGCATTTAAAAACTAACCAAATTCTGCTGACCTAAATGTATAATCTAGGCAGACGGAGGATGAAGCTACAGTTTGTCATGTTGAAGTGATATTTCCACTCGACAGAGGCAGAATGATAATTCAGTTCATGTGTGTTGCAGGTGAATGATTGCCTTACTTTTGGCTAAATGTCAGTGCTTCTACTTTTAAGTGGCTTCATTGACACTCACAGGAGCGCCCGAATTAGCCTGCTTGTAAATGTGTCTTCACTTTTTATGCATACGACTGACGGAGATACGCTAGCAGTAATAACATAAACACCCCCTTTTCCTAATGCATAGCAATGTAGATAAGTATAACTTGGTGTTTGAAATGAAACAGTGCCGTCCTACGTAGTTAAACATTTAAATTACTGCGGAGTAGTTAGTCAGAAAGGCTAGCTGTGCTATCCTGTCATTCTAGCTATGCACAACACAGAGCAAAGAAGCTAAGCTAACTGCGAAGAAGAAGTCGCCCTAACTTCGCTTCGGCTGGCTAAAGCGTCTGACCACAGGTAAAAAAATACAACCCCACTTCCTTACTTGACTCCTGCGTGTATTCTGTAGCTATTTCTTGATTTCGACGTTTATTAAAACATATTCATCTCGTTAACTGACGTTAGCCGCATCTCTCAACAGCTTCATCCTAAACGTCATCAGTAAACACCAACGCGGCTTCCGTATGGCTGGTGTTGCCTTTTCGGTCTGTAGGAAATATGCACATCGGTGTTCGGCGCACATATCCAACCGAAAAAGGGGGAAAGAGTGTCCCTCGAATTTCCTGTAATACATGTGATATTTACAGGACCGACTTCAGGGGTCATTAAAAAGGCAGAGGCGCTGAATGAACATCGCCCTCCATCGTCATCGTCCTCCTAATATGGATAGGCTAGTGCAGTCAGGTGCCGTAGTGCCAGTTAGTTTAAATAATAAATAAGATAGCAGCACATGGCTTGCGTTTCATGGGCACGTGTATCTATGCTTTCCTATCATAATGTGCATGTCGTCACAGTATTGATCTCTCTGTGTAAGTAAGGATTTACGAGGGGCACGGGAAGGCATCATCGCACGTAATATTCGTTATTCCTCTCACACGCCCCTTGCCCTTATACGGCTCTCGAAGTTCACCTTTGCTGCGAGGGTGTAGAATAAACTCCACAGTGGGCACCTGCTGAACAAGAGTAAATGCGTTGCCAACTTTCTGAATGATTGAAAAGTTTTGAAATTTTTGTCCTCTATTGTCATCGCAAATCATTTTTTTTTTTAATTCAGAGAGAGAAATTCTCTTTAAGATGGGCCACTGAGACGAAGACCTATGGAAAAGTCAATGCAAGTGAATAATGAAGCAAACAGTGGAGCGATCTTTTCATTTTGGACACACTTGACTGTTATAGTTTCTAGTCATCTCTTTCGGGGGCTGATGTAATCCTAATGTGGTGACTGTGTGAATGTGACATTACAATATTAATATATGCAACCGGGGGCGCGCTGAAGTTTACCTATGCAAGCTAATATTATTGGAATGAATTCGCCTACTGTGAAATTAAAATGCACAAACAAGCAAACAAAAACAATTAGGCCTATGTGAATTAGTTTTTTTTGTCCGTCTTTTTCTGGTTGCTTCAGGCCCGTGGGTGACCCTGGAATCACATAAATCTGGCTAATCGGATAAATATAATATCAGGCTGAAAAACAGGGTTAGGCCCCATCTGCTCTTCACAATCAAACTTGGACGCATCCGCAATCTCTGCGGCCAATGATTACTTTGGCTCTTTATGCCTCTTTTAACGCTTTTGTTTCTGCAGTTGTCACCTGCTGCCTCTTGGTCGTGTTTTTTAGACAACGCTGACAATGCTGATCAGAGCACACGCACGAGTCATAACCCGCACAAGCAGACGGATCCAAATGATTGCACACTTCGGAAAACTGTAAAGGGTCCACGTTATCGTGCGTTTGTGTCGCGTCAGTGTCGACAGAAAGCAAATGTGTCTTTTAGGGAATTTCCACGTTGTGGCGTTGGAGGCAGTTAGGTTGAAATAAACCAAATAAATAAATAAATAAAAAAGTGGATGTAGGTCACGGGCCGCCGAGGGTCATATGGAGATCATTCCAGAGCAGAGGAGCGCAGTGCCGCCTCTCCCCCTGTCAGATAGAGCTTCCTCAGTACACAGTCCACACAGGCCGGGCGCTCGCCGATGAACTTCATCATGTGACTGTCCACTCTGTGCCAACTGTGCGATCGCTCACCTTACTGTCATTTTTTTTTTTTTTTTTTCCTGCGCTCATTTCAGACCCATATGTGCTCCGAAGAAAGTAAGAAAGTACTCGATCGTGTCATCTTCTGTTTTGCGCGCCTGTAAGACAGAGTTTTCATTCGTCAGCCCAGTAGGTCATCACGTACCAATCTGACATTCCGGTGTTAAAACGCACTTTACGCGTTCTGCACAAGCGGCGATGAATTACAATGAGTTTGTTCTATGCAGATAATGCGAATAATCCCTGTGAAAACAGTGTAAGCTATGTCTATTAAGGCCATGTGCTGACCGATCAATTTAAGGGGGAAAGCTGCTGATCAGTTGCTGTTTTCCCATGGGTGAGGCTCTCAACAAATTTAGATAATAATCAAATAAATAAATTAAAAACAATAGCCTAATGTAGAAAAGTTAAACGACTTGTGATAAATGCATCGACGTTATATTCACATGTGACAGGACTCCATAATTGGGTTAAAACGTATTTCCTTTTTAAATCTTACATTTTTTTTATCATATGTAACACGCTAATGTATGTGCTGAATAACCTTCAGCACATACAGACTTCACGATGGTTCCGTTTATTTAAGTTGATTGAGAATTTGTCTGACTATAATCGAATTAGTTCATCACGAGATAAAACAGATTTAATTATATCAATTTTAGGAGTAAGCTTTATTCCAACAATTGATTAAAAATAAAATACAAATTCACAGGTTTCTGTGAATATTATTAATATTATTGGCAATGGCAGTCATTGTATTATTCTAATTGCGTGTGCATCATCCGTCTTTTATAATTGCACTGTTTGCAGGTTTTCATTTTTGGCCATTAAGCCTTAATTTTTGTAAGCTTGTAAATCTTTTTGTCAGTATGAGTTTGCTGGAGACGTTGCACACTGTTGTCTTTTCATTTAGAAAATGATGAGGAAAAGGCTGCAGTGCGTAATAAACGGGGCCTGATGGCATTTTTCAGCAGCAATGAGCGTCGTTTTAAATCTTCTGTTAACCACTTCTTCCAGAGCCTATTATCGAGCCCATTAAATATAAATGCTATTTTTTCAAACAATTAATTGCACTGTCAGGTGGAAATTGGATTTTTTTTTTTCTTTTCTTTTTTTCAGCAGCCAATAATGGCTCATGAAACAACAGGCCTGAAGGCCAAGTAACACAGGAGAGACGGAGAGAGGAAGAGGAAGTCAGAGGGAGAGATTCCCACATGTGTCTTCAGCGAATAATAATAAAAAATGATTACAGATCAACTCACTCTGCCCCAGGCCGCAGCTCTGATGGTTAATATTCAATTTGATGCGACCAAAGGTGAGTTGGATGAAATCCAAAACTTGGAATTTACATGTACATGTATTTACACAAATCTATTAACACCTGAGTGTTTGGGGCATGGCGGCCAAAGCGCACTCCCTTTTCCCCGTGAACGTGCTTGATATAATATACCGTGTGATGATTACATTGTGTACATGGATTAGTAAAAAAAAATATACCCCAAATTTCAAACTGCAAAAATCAAGTCTGTACTCCTCTGAGTGGCAGTGATGTTGCTACAGCCGGAATCATGAAAACGCTGGGCCTGTGTAAGGACATGTACAACAAAACAAAGTCTCAGAAAGCTCTAGTTCATTTGACTTTATTGCTTTGCTTTCGTCAAAGTGATAATTTAATAAGCTTTGATCATCCCCCCCCCCGCAGAAAAGCAATAATCTGTAGAGGGCACTGGCCAAGTCTCATCTCCTTCCGTTAGATCGCTTCCTTTGCGCCGGTGACGTCCTCCGCCGCTCGGCACGTCGCTCATGATATGACAGGTGATGTCGATACAGACGGGCGACATGGCGGCTAACGTAATTCTAATCAACCTCCGAGGAGGAGGCCATGATGTTAAAGAGATCTCAACACTTCTGAGACGCACAGACACGCTTACACGTGGATGGCGGCAGTGCAAATGCAAATCAACAATCATTATTATCATGTTCCTTAAAAAAACAAAAAAAACAACCAACAAATAAACATCGTATTGTTTACCGTACATAATTGTGAGGCTGCTTAAAAAGACACAGGTGATTTTGCGTTCTAAAGACTTTCCTGTCAGCAAGACTCGTCCGGACAGACGTTTCATGCTCCCGAGCTGCTAACTGATATCTGCTGGTCCACTATAAAAAGCCCAACAAGTCTGCGGCACTAAGCTCTCACTGGCTGCTGGCCGTAAACATATAGACTATTAAACTGATGGCCATGGTGAATGGTGTCGTCTAAATATTGCTTTTGGGCTGTGACGTGTGTCTCCAGTGTGAGGGCAGGCAGGCAGGCAGGCAGGGGAGAGGAGGAGAGGAGGAGAGGAGGATCATGAAATGAAGACAGAGCAAATGCAAATTTATAATGGAAATATTTATTTCTAAAATACAATTTAACATACTTTAAACTTATGACTGTTTTTTGACAACTTTATCATTTCAATGTCGGAAAAGAAAATAAAAAAAACAAAACAAAAAACAAAAACAACATTATGTACATGGTCTTGATATTTACAGGTGGTTTGAAAGCTGGACGTTGGCTCCGCTGCTGTCCCACTTGAGGTGCAACCAAATCCCACTCTAAAACGTGCTGCGGTAAACGTGTCCTGATTCGGAGATTGTCTTTGAACCAAAAGAAAAAGAAAAAGAAAAAGAAAAAAAAAAAAAAAAAAGTCGCCGAC
>OMLP01032252.1:23368-42273 GCA_900302685.1 Spondyliosoma cantharus | reverse complement strand
AAGAATTTCCCAATTTGGGATTAAAATAGTATATAAAAAAAAAAAAAGCAAGAGGGCAATTTATTCTGCACTGTCTTCTGACAGTCAGAACTACAATTCTGTTGGTCCATCTTCTTCCACTTATCCGGGGCCGGGTCGCAGGGGCAGCTGTCTGAGCTGGGACGGCCAGACTTTGGGGCCACAAGATGGCAGCAAACACAATCATTCTGTGTTCGGGGGGGAAATGTGCCGGCATGGAAAATGAGAGGCGGGTCCAACAGAGGAGGAGAGTGGGCTGAGGAGAGAGGGAAAGAGATGAGAAGAAATCAGAGAAAATGGACCGAGAGTCTGAGTCCATCCAGCGTCCTGAAAGTAAGAGCTCTCTTTGTCTTTCCTCTTCCTCCTCTCCTTCTTTTCCTCTCCATCCTAACAGTCTCTCTCTCCTCTGTCAGACAGACAGATGTGGTTCTCCGGTCAACCTGCAGACAGATGTGGAAGCTGCAGCTGCTGCTCTCACCGCCTGAGGAAGCTGGATAGATCAGCCTGGATCCAGACGGCAGCAGCAGCATGCCTCCAGAACCAGAACTGAGCCGTCCACGTAAGTCCATTATTACTCTCTCATTCACATGTGCTGCTAAAATGTTAGATCTGTTCCATCAGTCCAGTCGTCTCTGCAGATGTTTGTGCTTTGAGTCAAACTGAGCTTCATCTTCAAAACAACATTTATCCGGTTATATTTCTGTACTGAGAATCACACGGACTCTGAAACCAGTGAAGAAAGACAGCTGAGTTATGTAATCTGTCAGAAGAACCGGACTCTGGTTCTGTCGCCTTATTGGAGAATGAACAGTGCTGTTAATCTAATATCTGATTTACTTTGTTGTTTTAAGTAAATGTATTTATTTTGTCACTCAAATCTAAAAAAGAAACCGTGATTTCTTGAAAAAATGTAACATCACTGCGTCTGTTTTCATGATATTTCTAGACTTTTGTACCAGAGAGAATCAGGGTCACATGTAACAAGAAGAAAAAGAGCTGAAACGTCTTCAAGACGCTGAAATAATTCCAGTTGCCTTCGTAAAGCACTTACAAATAGTATAAATGTTATGTATATAACCCTCTCAAGCAAAGATGCAGCCTGACGTGCTTCACAAAGAAGAGAGGATAAAAGAATAATAATGATGATACGACAGTCTTGACATAATAAACCTGATGCTGTTACTTCATGTTTAAAAGTCAAAGTTACAAGATGGCTCCACAGTTTATGGTCGTAATGGCAGAAAGCAGCTTCACCAGATTTTTTGATATTTCAAAATAAAAGCAGCTGAGGATGACTTTATAAATCAATTCTGGAAGAGACAGTTAGAAAGTGGAGTGAAGACTCTTTTCTTCTGAATAATCTGTAGTTTTCTGGTGGAAATTTTATGGAGACCAGTAAAAACAGGGTGACGTTAATCTAAACAATGTGTAATAAAAGCGTGTTCAGCATCGTTCTGGTTAAAAATTATCTTGTTCCTAAGATGATAAAAGTATATTTTTGTTACCTGATCAAATTTAAGAGCAAAATCTAAAATCAGTCCGAGATCTGTGATGTGTCTCACAGACGCTGTCACGAGTCTTCCCTCACCTGGTCGTAAAAGAAGCATTTCTGTTTATTGTTTATTTCTTTTTAAAAGATTTTCAGTCATCCAAGTCGTTAATGTCAGCGAGACAGGAAACAAGAGCATGTAGAGAACCAGGTGAGACAGATGTGTACAGTTGTGTATCATCAGCATAACGGTGGTGACAAACTCTGTAATGTAAATGTAAAGAAAACAGAAAAGGTCCGATAACGCTTCCCTGAGGAACGCCATATTTAACATCCAAACAAATCAGACACAAATTCACTGATGCTTATAAAAAAAACAGAATTCTGTTTGTTTTCTCAGATTCTGACCGTAGTTCTTCTGAGAATAAAGTTGTAATTCTGACTTTAAACTCTAATTCTCCACAAAAAACTGATCACCTTTTTACTTTTCTAACCACCTAGTTAAAATATGGTTTCTCTGTCACACAATAAAGATTATTTCTTACGGGGGAACTATGTAGTTTTGGAGAAGAAATTCAAACACTAATTAATGCGGTAATAATACAAACTCAGGAATATTTGTCTTTTCCATAATGAATAAAGAAGCTGTTTAGAAGTTTTCCTCATATCCAAACATCAAAAATGCAAAGTCAAACCTTTAAAACATCCTTAATATCCTTAATATCAGGGGTAAAATCCAGCATGGCAGCATGGCACATATTACTGGTTGACTTTAGCTTTTAAAAGTTGGACAAGAAGTAAAAAAGACATCGTACAATTTCAAAGATATGTTTGAGATTATTTAGAAAGAGTAAACAAAGTAAAACAATATAAATTGTGTTGTCCTGTGAGGTCAGAGAGAGTTTGATTATTCAGTTTGTTCAAGCAATGAGGATGTTTCTCTGCTCATTAACATTTTTCTTCAACAAAACTTACAGACTGCTCCTTTAAAATAAAACGCTGACTCCGGTAGAAAAGGGCTGAAGATACAGTGTGAACATGCATGTAAATATATATCTATAATTTACTTAAACTTGTGCTTTTGATACTTACGTAGATTTAATATCAGAATCTTTTACACCTTCTGTGTTTTATACCTGTATCAAATGTATTTTAATAGAAATATAAATTGAGTTACAGTGATCTAATCTAACTTTACTGCTTGTAAATACTACTTATATCACTTGTGAGACTCTGACACTTGTTTGTGTTCTGACTCCGGCTGCCAAAGTCCTGCTCCTCGCTGAAATACTGCCGCTCTCCTCCGTCTCACACTCGGGAGAATCCGTTTTGGGAAAAATCAAGTTCTTGCTCTCGACCGAACTCACAAGAGCGATCTGGAGATTAGCCGGGTTATGAGACTCTGGAGTTTTTTGTTTTACAGCCTGCTAACTTGATTCTACTGTACAACAGTCAATAAAAAATAAACCCCGTTGGGTCTAATGCAGGAAAAAATGCATGAAGGGGCGTCTTCAGCAGCTGCAGACGTATAGAAGGAATCATATAATGAGAGACTGAGACGAGGTTATAGACATGGAAACTGGCTTTATGGGTTAAACACGTATAAACACTAAAATAACTATTTACACTTCATTAAACAAACTGTATGTTCGACTGATTACAGCTCCAGCAGCTTTACAGATGTGAAGTATTTACATTCACACGTCGGCTGATGTTTATGTTTTTCTTGAAGAACGAATGATCCGATATTAGATTTTAACTTTTAACAATATTATTGCAGCTGTTTCAGGTCATTACTGAATTATAATTATATATTCATGAGGCATGAATTCATATCTAAAGCAGAAACAATTAATATTTATTGAATACCATAAATCTGAAGCTCTCCTTGACTTCGTCCGTCTGCTCCTCAACGTTTTTACAGTTTCTCTTCACTCTCTTCACTCTCGCAGATGTCGGCACGTAACTTAACTTCTGGAACCAAACTTCTGTGACTGATTATAATTTTAACCCTATTTGTCATTTTCGTTCACATCTCGTCAAACACCCACAGATTGAGATGACGGCAGACTCGACCTTCAATCCCAAAGTGTCTCAAACAACAACTTTTCATACAAACAGGACCTTTAATCTGGAGCGTAATCTTTTCCTGAACCTAACCAGTCACCAGAATAATTTATCTAAGTACGTTAAGTTAAAATCTTTGTTGCAACTTCATGTTTGTTTAAGTTGGAGATGGAGAAGATCCACCTCGCTGTGATAAAGAAACTGATCTGCTGCCACAAAAAACATCTCTAAATGTCTCCAGGTGTCCTGAAACATTTCTGCTCGGCAGCCTCGTCTGAAACTCAGCTAATTAGCAAATAATGTGAACGTAACATGACACTGATTACGTGATCGGAGCCAAAGTAAATGTGTTTATTCATTCAGTCAGCAATCAGACACAATAAACACACAGACACAGATAATCACAGAAATGTTGAATATCAGTCCAGATAATCAGCCAGATAATGAAAATGATCCATTTTCCAGGCTGAACTAAACTAAACTAATCTAATCTAATCTTGGCTTGTAGCTGAACAAACCGATGCAGGAACAACATCTTATTGTTCTTTAATGATTTCAGTGTGAAGCAGTTGGACGTCTTAATAATTTCATCTGCTGACAAGGGACACTATGAAATAAACATGTGCAGGACATCAGCTCGCCATCATCAGATGTGTCACTGACAGTTAACGAGCGGAGCGGGAGGACGACGCCATACTTCGTTTCCTCTGATGAACTCGAGTTTATTCTCACTGTAATCAGACTTTTGTTTTGTTTCGACTGCAGCGTCAGATCATCATCTCCACATTTCTGTTTCGATGCGTATTTTAGAAGTGAAACCCGTTCAGAGCTGCAGCTGCTGAGAGAGAGAGGAGCGAGAGACACTGAAGGGAGATGGGTGAGATGGAGGACGAGTGGAGCTGAGAGGTGTAGAGAGAGAGAGAGAGAGAGAGGAAGGGAGGATTAGGGTTGGTGCCTGCGGTGGATGATGTCAGAGGAATGCATGAGCCTCTCCTTTAACAAGCTGGAGCCGCGAGGACCGCCGGCCACCTCGTCTCCTCACAAACACACAAACTCTCCTTCTGGTTTCTTCTCTCGCTTTCTGTCTGGACCTTCAGATTCAACAACCCTCTCGCTCTCCACAAACAACACGATCAGAAACGATTTAAATAAAACACACATGCAGCATCGTCATTAAAACGTTGTGGAATGTGTTTTTTAGTGGCCCTCCCTGCCAGCATCCGGTCCTGCAGCTGCAGCCCGGTTGCAGGGATTACAGAGATGGAGATGGAGGCAAGGAAAGTAAAAACAGAGGAGAAAGAAAATGGGCTTGGTAAAGAGAGATAGAGAGAGAGAGGACAGAGAAATGGAAAGAGAGAGAAAGCGGGTGATATAATGTGTGGGAGCGCCAGACGCTGGGAACAGCTGGAAAGACGATGACTAATATTAGCAGTGAGGTAAGACGGTGGAGGACGGAGAGGACGGGCGGTGTGTATGGAGGGCAGCTGCTACTGTAAACCAACCACAGTGAAGTCACGTTTATTTATAGAAGCGCCGTCAGGACACCAGAAATGAGACTTTAAGGCCAAATTGTACTTTAACCCCTTCAGCGTCTTCGCTTCGTGCTTTTGTCCACGATGAAGAAACTTTGAGGTCGTTAGAAGTGAAGTTATTCCTCACCGACCGACAGAAACATATCAGAGACACACGAGTCAGCAGATTTAGATATAGAAGATTTAAAATGCTTAAAAAAGGCACAAATATATGAAGAGAAATACACATTAAACTTTCAACTTTTCCGAGAACAAAAATAAAATCAAACGAGACTTTAACATCAACTGAAGAGATGAAAAACTAAATCATCAGATTTGTGTGACTGTGATCTTATTTTTTATCGTCTCTTCTCTGTTTTTGATTGTTTGAGGTTTGAAAATAGTTATTTTACTTATGTTAATTATACAATTAAATTATCTAATGACACAAACTGTTCCATAAACTGCCAACTCAAGTCTGAAAATCCACATAAAATGATACATTTTCTGGACATTAAGTTAAAATTTGTGCTACGTTTGGATGGAAATCGTGTATTTAATGTAATCACACCAACATTTACCAAAGCAACAAACAAAGGAAACCCCGACACACATTCATATTTACTCCACAGTTACATTACAACTTCTCACAACCTTTATTTGCTTTTACCCTCACAGCAGTTTGATCCTCAGGACTGAGAGATTCATTCCACCGACATGAAACTCTCAGAAGACCCAGTTGTCGTTCGTCTGTCTCAGATGATCTGGTTACGACTTCCACAACATTTGACGCAGACTCGCTCTCGTCTCTGAACATCAGCAACATCTCTACCTCCACACTTCATCCTCCTTCGACACACTCAACGCTCATGTACTGTTTTTTTTTTTTTGTATCGCATTCTGGGAAAAAATCTGACAAAGAAATCTGGAGTACAGTCAGAGAACATTTCTATAAATAATGTCCCGTGTGACCCGTGAAGAGGCTGCAGAGAAAACAGGGGGGGAAGTGTTTCCTGGAGAAACTGAAACAGAATAAAATGTGCAGACGTCTTTAAAAGCTGTTAATTATTCCAGTGTACATCCCAAACGTCTCGCGTCCAGTTTCACACGAGAGAGGAAACGAACCGAGTGACTGAGTGAAACGTTGGGAACCTGACAGGTGACATCAGCCCCGAAACTCAACGGTAACGTGGTTTTTAATCACTTTAGAGGATTAACACTAATAATGTTGTAAGAACTTGAATCCTCTGTGCGTTAATTACAGCTCGGTGAAACAATGATGATCAAAATCAACCTAAAAGCTCCTTATTCAGAATCTGTATTCACTCGCTTGTTCACTAAAATAATGATCGTTGTCACTTTCACTGAGTTTAGCTCGTGAGACGTAAAATACAATCAGAGACTTTTCGAGTATTAAGTCATAATGTTATGAGAAAAACACACAACCTCGTTTCCAAACGACTAAAGGGAAGAAAAACTACTTGGTTAGGTTCAGGAAAACATTGTGGTTTGGGTTAAATTAACTATATTATTCATGTAACTTCATTTGGAATGTGTGTACGATACATAACTGAAATCACTTGATGTAACTTTACTGTTAGTAAGTTAAAACAAACCCTAAACATGTTGAAGTCTTCTAATCACTACAATCACACTCAGAGATTTTACGGAGCTTCGTTTTATTTTTTATGAATATTGAAGCTTCTGTTAAAGAGATTTAGAGCATTAAAGTAGCAACAAGCAATGATTTGCTCAGACAAATATCAGCGTGATGGCATCCTGAAAGTTTCACCTCCTACGTGTGTTTTGCAATCAAAGCTTCTCTGTTCTCAGTTCTGGTAGTCGAGTGTTTTTTTTAACTTTTTCTGCAAAAGTTGAAAAGAAGATTCAAGCAGTGAGAGGAGATGGTTTCTAGTCGACTATGGAGTGAAAAGAAGCCAGAGTAAATATGGTAACTTAAAATGTCTAAAAGATCACACGGATTTCTTTTTCCAGACCTGGTTTTAGAGACAATCAAGTCGAATGTGTCCAACCTGAACGCTGGAAAGTTTTCGTCTCACTCAGAGAAAAGAAGCGTGGGGGAAAAGTTGACTCTGGAAGTGAAAAGTGCTTATTCAGGCCACTTTTCCACCGTTCCCGAGTGAGGAAATAAAGAAACCAGTGTTTCATTATTCCTGAACATTTAATGTGGCCGGCTGCCTGTTTCACCACAGCGCTGCAGCGTGGCGCGGGAACTTTTACAAGCAGCCGTACGCCATCCGCGGTAGCCTCGGGCCTGGAAGGACCTCACCCCCGTAAAACTGGAGCGCAAGAAATAAGTGGCTCAATTATGTCTGTGTGTGTGTGTGTGTGTGTGTGTGTGTGTGTGTGTGTGTGTGTGTGTGTGTGTGTGTGTGTGTGTGTGTGAGCCAGGGTTGGACTGGAAATAAAGAGCTGAATTCAATTGGCTGCGGGTCTCGAGCTGGCCTCCACATGTTGTAAAAATACAGATGCAAAGCAGAAGCAGGTTACTGCAGGGCAGCGAGCGAGAAAGAGACTTTTCTTTGTGTGTCATGTGTTTTAAGGGAAGTGCTGCAGTGAGTCATGGAGGGCTGAGTAAAGGTCCGATCCTGCTGGGGTTTGGTTCTTTAAAGGAACAGTTCACACGAGAGTTTAAACTCACGCTGATGGAAAGTCAGGAGAGGTTTTGTAGTGGCAGCGTTCTCGTACACAGCTGAAGTATCTGAGGACTATGTGAAGATTTGGGCCCTTTATTAAGATGAAATCTTCACTGTAGTTGAGCTAAAAGTGTTAGCATGAACATGTAAATAACATCTTTTTAAATCCATCTGGGATCTCTGGGCTTCACAGCTGCATGGAGCCTTGGTGTTTGGTCTTTGGTCTGAGCTGGGCTCTTCAGTCAAACATGTTTGTCAGAACTATTCTGACTGTCAGTATTAACCAGAAGTCGCTCTGCCGTCTCTCTTCGTACCTGCACATGCTAACTGTCCTCCTGTCTGTCCTCAGCCTCGTCCATCCCTCGACAGTCCAGTCCGTCCACTTGGTGAAGATGTAGTCTGCCTGATCTCCATGGAGATGTCTCCAAACACAGTCTCCTCTGCCTCGTTGCCATGGTCACTGTGGTTGCTGTTCTTCCTGGCCCCGGTCACCCGGACAACAAACTCCGCCCCCACACCTGAAACCTCTCTGACGGTCAACACCACGCTGTTGTTCGACGGTGGCGCTCCGGGCTACAACCTGCGCAACTGCAGCTGCTCTGCGCCCATCGCGGATTGCGACGAGGCGCTGGCCAACTCGCTCTGCAGATGTCACACTGTTCTGCGCTCCGCTCTGCCCCCTGCTGGGCTCAGAGAGCCGGGACAGGTCACCGTGTGGCTGAAGGAGCTCTGGATCCTGGAGGAGCTGCTGAACAGGAGCACGGTCGGCCATTTGCAGTTGTCGTATTGTGGAGTAAAACCGATGGACAGTCAGTATCTGGCTCTGCTCAGTCTGCGAACCCTCAGGATCCACAGCGCAGCACCGGGAGCTCCCTACCCCGACCAGGAAATTACAATCTCCCCTTCAGCAGGGCTCACAGCGGAGATAGAAGCCCTCTCCTTTGACTTCTCCTCCTCCTTCCACGTGACTTTCCTGGATGTAGCCGTGCTGAACGGCCTCTCGGCCCTGAAGGCCTTCACTGTGGTGGGACCACCTGCTCACTCCCTCTACAAAGACTTCCCCCACCTGGCTGTGCCTCTTCCTCTGCCGTCCTCTGATGCACCTGAGGTCCCTGCAGACCCCAGTGAGCCGGCTGCAGAGCCTCCGGAGAACCTGCTCCTCACATTTATCTACTGACAACAAGTTCTCAGTGGAGGACATGGTTTTTTGTTCTCCTTCTGCAAAGGGAAAGTTGCACATCTGACATGTTCTCTGTGGAATATATTAACTTCATGTATGACTGGCTGCTGTGCCGTCATTCTGGCCTTGAGCAGTGTTTCAAGAGAGGCTTTTCTCGCTCACCCTGATGCATTTTCTTCAAGGAGATAATTGACTTCAGAGCTTTTACTCCTGCTGCTGTTTTTAAAAGTATCTGCACTCGAACAGCAGACGGACACGAGGTCTGGCAACGTTTGCACCAGCTGCAAAGTCTTTCTGCAGGATATTTAGTTGTCATACTATAACATAAGTCATGAGGTTTGAAAGCTGTAGTGACATCATCCCAACTCACATGCTCAAGTTGATGCTTTGCAGAAACAAAGTGCACAAATGTTATCCTCTTGTCACAGTTATATACAGGAGAGTGTTTTACATGCACGCACACCTTCTGAATGCAGATGTTGGTGCGACTAAAAGCACCTAATTATTTAATTTGTAAGGCACTCTCTATAAAGTGGTTTAAAGCTGGTGGTTTTGTAAATGGTTACATCATTTAGCGATGACTTAAAGCTGCTGTAAGTGTTATTTCCTTGGGGAAAGCTCTCAATTACCAAACTAAAGAAAGAGGTGAGAGCTGCCTCGACGTGTGGTGACGAGGAGAGGAGGGACAGGAAGTCGGCTCAAGCAACGACAACGCTTACAGCAGCTTTAACGAATCACAGGTCACTTTTCCAGAAAGTGGGTGCACAGAGTGTGAACATGGCTCAGTTTTGAAGCTCTCCAGTTATCGAGTCTACTACTAGTCCAGATAAGAGCCAGTAGTTTTTGCACGTAACTCTTACATGGAGCACTTAGCGACTCTTTTCTGCTGATGTGCTCGTAAACACTGCTCTCTGTGTTCGTTTGAAACACCAGGTAGCTGGAGGCCGCTTCAGCGTTGATTCTTTTTTTTTTTTTTAGATCTGTGCACATCTGGTCTTAAAGCCTCCCTGGCGAGATCAGATGACACACGGGCGACTGTGACGACTGTAACCGAAGCCACGAGCGTCCAGACAGACTGATCTGCCATCTGCCAGAACAATATCCTGGACAAACCGCACGCCTGCTCCCAGAGAGCCACGAGATGTTCCAGACCCTCGTCCCAGCTGCCAAGTGGGTGTTAGCTCCCATCCAGGTGTTGTCAGATGTGTCCGGGCAGCAGGGAAGAGATCTGGGCCTCTCTGAATGGCTGCACAAAAAAAATGTTGACGAGTTTGATGAGTCTGAAAACGATGGACCGCAGATAGTCTTCCCCTCCAACAGCTTAGAATAGAAAATGTCTTCATACAGCTCGACTGGTGTAAATCTCCAGAAGCCCCAAGATGTTGTCATTTTGATCTTGACGTTATTTACACCCTATTTCCGACTTGAATTACACCAGGAGCCATTTAATGTTTTCTTCTTTCTTTTGTTCAGTTGTTTAGGGACGACGAGGATTGTAGTCACGTTTTACGTTTCTTATTTGCTCTGCACCTTTTCTTTTCTGTGCGTAATGAAAAAGGAGAAGAACTTTTCTTTCTTTGGTGAAAAGGTGAATGTTCAACAGACTAGCAGTTAATTAACCCCGACGCAGTTCCTTTGTGATCATTTGATTTGACTACAGAGCAGCTGCTTTACTCATTTTGGATTATTATTATTTATTAATAAGTCTCTATGTTTTTGGTTTCTGTGGTTGTAGTTTACTCGCCCCTGAGGTCTGTTTTAAAGAGGCCGTCTGTCAAGGCTGCACAATACAGTTAAAAAGTGATACTGTGATTTTTCTTTGTGGGATCACTTTTGCATCACAAAACTTAAGTTTTGCCCCTCCGGCCCTTTATTTTCCTCCTCGATGGTTAATCCAGACTTTAGTGGGCGAAAGGATTTGCCACGTTGGAGAACGTCTGGGTTACGTAATCGTCTCTTTTCACTTGCGTACGGTTGAAGTGCAACATGTGGCAGGTCCTGTTCAACACCTACATGTTGAAATACTGTAAGACCTCAGTGAACGAGGTGCTGTGTGGAGAGGAGAGAAGCAAAAAGGACAAATTCCTGCCTCAGGGATCAATAGAGCATCATAAAAAAAACAAGATGTACTGTGGCAGCTGACTGCAGCGAACACTGGCTGGAACCGATCCAGAGAATCCAGAGTCGGGTCAGGGTCGGCACCAGAGCCGCATCATACTGTTGTGTCTGGGAGGGAGCGCTGAGCGACTTTCGTTGAGGATATTTAAAAATGACAGAACTAATCTGTTGTCAAGATGTAAAGACAACTTCAGAAAGATAGAAGAGCGTACAAGAAAACCAGAAAAAGACAAGGACTGCGTCGGTCCGCTGTGGTATGAGCTGACAGAGAGGCGCAGTAGGCTCGCTGTTCTGAAGCGGCCCGTTTCCAGCTGGGCTTATTGACTGCAGATGGCCTAATAAAACAAGTTGTTTTGAAACAGGTTAAAATGGACGCCCAGTGAACAGTCCCAGGGTTAGGATCTCTCTCTGTCTCTCTCTCGCCAGCCAACAGCTCTCTCTCTCTGTTTGGATCAAAACAATGACTCCGGCTCTCTTTAACGAGCTGGATGAGTTCTGAACCCGCTCAAAGCCAAGTTGGCAGCGTCCCGTGTGAGGGAAGTTGTTTCTCAGAACCGTGATGGACGTGATTCAGTCGCTCTCCAGCTGTTTGTGGAAAAAAAAAAACACACGTCATTATGAAGTGCTTGATTGTTTTTGTGTTTGTTTTTTTGTGTTTCTGGATATTTCTTACCAAGCGAGTGAAGAGAGAGCGATGTAAGAACGGCTCTACTTTCTCTCTCTCTCTCTCTGCTTCCAGCTCATATCCTGTGAGAGACTTTCTTAAAGCTGCTCGCACAAACACGATCCGGAGCCAACACTTCTGTTCCGCTGATCATTCAGGACTGTTCTGGGTCTGTGTGTGAGAGTGTGTGTGTGTGCATGGGTGTGTCTGAGTGTATGTGAGTGTGTGTATATGTGTATGTGTGTGTGTGTGGTTGCATTCATCTCCTTATTTCGCCATCGCAGCAGATTTGTCGCTTTGTAATCTCAGTTCGTTTGGATCAGACGGTCGGGACGCCGCAGCAGATGCAACGTGTTGATCGCTGTGTGCAACACGTGTTGTGTATACTTCACTCCTGCACGGGTTGTGTGCAAGTAAACAGTGTCAGCGAAACAAAAACTGCTGCAAAAACTGTTGAATTACTGTGTAGTTATTCTTCAGAACTCCCAAGTTTGCAGCCTTGTAATAAAACTCTCATCAAACTCGTCAAAAAGTCCAGAGAAAAACGTGCACGATGAGTTATTTCTTAATCTATCCACAGGCTTTTCTAACAGGTTCATAACTCCAAAATGTTTGAAACAGAGCCGAGTTCACACTCTTGCAGGATTTCTTTGCTGAGCTAACGTTAGCTATGATAGCTGACATTAGCCACTGTTAGCTACTAGCCACTTTAACCTGCTAATAATCTGCAATTAACTTTGTTCTTTATTGGGGTTTGCCTTTCTGTTTTTCTGGGTATAACCGTTGAAGCTGGTTGCTGGGTAGTTTTCTCATTAACACGCAGATAACAGCGTCCTATAGGCCGTAAATCAGACAGGAAGTGACACAGACGGCAGAGAAAGAAACTCAAATCAAACTACAAAAATTGCTGTCAATAAAATATTTTGGTTTTTTTCACTTTTTCAGTGTCGAATGTATTTATAAAGGTTTTCTAACACAAATGTTTAAATTCTGATGTTACTCTCCAATTTCACGCTTTGTTGACTGTCTCTGCTCGAGTCCCATTGTTTTCTGTTCCGGCACAAAGGAACATTAGATTATACTGTAAATCACCAGTATGCCACATTGCGACACTCCTGAGACTTGAAATTAGCCACCAGACCACAAAGTCTTACGTAAAAGTAAAAGTTCCTCCTCTAGCGGCCGCCAGTGCTCAGCTGATGTTCTGCTTTCTGTAGTGAGATTTATTCTGCGTCCTGGCACTGAATGCACTTTGCACTCGTAACACTTGGATATGGAAACAAGATGGTGCCTGTAACGTCTGAGCTGCGGCTCTTTGTTCGCTGAATGGAAACACATTTCATTATGCAACAGGCTTTAATTTAACTTTCTGTGTCGCGGCTCTGAGGTTTCAACCAGAGCGCGGCGAGTCCATTCTGTCCGCTTGTCTCGAAGAGCTGAAAGTCTTCTGCACACCTTTTTTTGGGGGGTTTTGCCTCTCAGCCAACAGTCACACCCAGTACGCTCCGCTCAGCACCGGACCGGACCGGACTGGGAGCTCATTCACCCGTAAACGTTGGTGGAAACTTACCGAGCGTCTTGTGCAGCCAGAATTTAGTCACTCCCATCTGGTGAACGGGGCGATTACGCACCTCCACAAGCCACCTTTTAATGGTTTTCAGACAGGATGTTTAGAGGCCGTGAGACTTTGTGCTAACGCTCCCCGTCAGAGCTCATCACACGGGTCTTAAAACGTCTGGAACATTCGACCACAAAATGGGTGAAAATGAGATCATCGGGTTTTTTGGGTTTGACATCACCCCTCTTGAGTTCGAGCCTCGGCTTCCTTTCTCTTCTTCTTCTTCTTCTCTCTTGATCTGCGGTACAGCACCTTAAGTATTTGCATCAGGGAATGTAATTATTCAAATGTAAAAAAAGATTGTGTGTAACCCACGGCAGTGCGCCTTAAGTTGACTATAAGACTTTTTACAACCTCTGACGTGTTGTGCGACTCACGGCTGACTCGTGTGCTGTTTCAGGAACAGATTGTGTATTTGGGAACGGCTTGGAAGGTTTGATTTGTATATAATTTGGCTTTTTAAAGCAAAATTCCTGGAGCTTATTTGTTTATAATGACCAGACGACGTGGATTAATTCTTCTGTCCACAAATGTGTTCCTCTGTATAGTCTGAGATAATAAAAGGTTTTTACAGAGAGGTTCTCGTGTCTTTCTTCAGCTCTGATTTCGCTGCTCGTACTGAATGTATTAAGTAAATTCCTGACAAATACGATGCAAATACAAAGTTCTGTATCTTATTTGCTTAAAGGATAAATCGGTTTATTCCAGGAAACAACATCACACTAACAAAGTAGATCTCTCTGAAGGACATTTGTGGTCGAAGCTCAGTGAAGCTCACGTCATATTGATATGATTCAAAGACGGTTAAAGTTAATCAGCAGCAGGAGAAGCACGCAGGATTAATTTGTTCTGTGTTTGTTTTTTGGAAAAATAAACCATGAAAAACTGTGTGTGTGTGTGTGTGTGTGTGTGTGAGTCTGTGTGTGTGTGAGCAGCCTTCAGGGATGGAAACTGTCTCCTGACACAACAACAACAACCTGAACCACTGCAGGAAACAGGAGTCATGAAGTCCAGCTGTGTGTTTCTGAAGCCCCGCCCCTTCCTGTTTCCATCATGGGACCTTATCTGATAAAAACTTCTGGTCGTGACTGAAGAGAGAAATAAAGTATTGATCCTGTCTGAACTGGTTCATGTAGTTTTGTGTTAAAGCTCAGTGAACGACATCGTCTCATCAACACGGCACCAGAACCAACATGGAGCCAACTGGGTCAGAAAAGGTCGTAGACAAGATGAATATTGACAATTCTAACATGTTAATTCCTTCGATCATCTGATTTGTTTTCTCATGAATGTGTAACTTTATAATCTCAGACAATAACCCGTTTTCTTCTTGTATATTTATGTCTTGATAATGTTTTTCTTTCTTCTTGTAGATGTAAAATCTGATTTGTCTTCTCGTAAATTTGCGTTTTTCAGCTTTTCCTCGTAGATCTGTATTCTTTTCTTGTATATTTATGACTTTTTTTTGGAAGTTTAGGATTTGATTTTCTCAGGAATTATCTGAGTTTTGTATAATATTCAAGTAAAAAAATGTCAGTTTGTCATCAAACTAATGAAATAACGACCTCTTCTGAGCCCAGCTGGCTCCATGTTGTCCACTTGTTGTTAGAAACATCACATTTATCATCAGCCAGCTGTGAACTGAATCTCTGTCAGCGACATTCAACACCAGAGATTAAAACAAAACATTCCAGATGAAAAACAGGTGAACTGAAGTCACACTGGATGATGACCGTCCTGTAGAGACACACACAGTGTGGAGGGTCATTTGAATTTGAATATATACCATGTCAGACAGCAGCAGAGGGAAACACCTGAGTAAATATATGATGTTATGGGAACATTTTTGACATATTTCCATCTGTTGTAAGTATATAACAGCAGTTATCTTTATGTATAACCCCGCTGCCATGTTTTAAATGCAACATATAACTTATGTAATGGTTAAAGCTCGCAGGAGGCCACAGAGAGCTGTCAGGTTTTTATCTTTTCTCTCATCGCCCTCTTGTGGTGCATCAACCTAATAAAAAGGGAGAAATCCAGCCAGCTCAGCCTGGAAAGTACAGAGTGACTGAAGCCTTCACAATAAAAGCAGGATCTTCAGGGACAGCAGGAGAAGCATCTTACTTTAATCGTGTGGAAAACAGGAGTCTCTCATAAAAGGTAATATTTACTGTGCAGATGTACATATGTGTGCAGCTGTTTTTTAAAGCCTGCAGGACTCTTTACTGCCCACCTGTGGTTAAGAAGCGCAAATGTAAAGGATTCAGGAGACAAATGATGATGATGATGATGATGATGATGAAGCAAACCAGCTGCTGAGATGTTTATGACCAGTAATGTGATTGTAGTGTTGAGGAATTTCTGCACAGATTCATATGTACCTAAAATGTAATCACAATGTCCTGTTATATCTATCAATGGTTATTTTACAGGCTGGGTTCAGAATAATAAAAAAAACACATTACACATAAATATATTATATATATTATATATAAATACATTTACAGCAGTTTTATACTTCCACTCTACAACATTTAAGGATGTAAATATTATATTTATTACTCCACTACATTTATTTTATGACTTTAGTCACCGGTTACTTTGCAGATTTCCTCATACTTCTGTACTCATAAGGCACCAGGTGGATGTATTTTGTTTGTTTAGGAGATCATTTTTTCACGTTTTGATGATGATACAGCTAAATATAGCTAATAAACTGCATTAGTATAATTTATAGCACAGAAAAGTAAGAATAAATCAGTGTATCAATGAAGGTATGGATGTAAATATATTTTGGACATGTGAAAACAAAACAAAAATGGTTAAATTAGTTCGACAAATAAGCATAATAAAATGAAAAGTATGTAAGCAGAAAGAAGTAAGCACTTATTTAATCCTACAGCTTCTCCACAACTCACTAATTAATCACAATCTACTTCCACATCATCTTATCTTTGGGCACTTGGGTACAACCCTAATCAATAGTTGTTGTTTTTGTAGCACAGACTGTGAACATTTGGCTTCTATCATTCATCACTGATATGGACCTGTGTGTCTGAGATTAACTTAAACTGAATTGATGCAAATATTCTGAATTTTCACTCTGACGCGTGCTTTTATTTTGAAGGCGAACATGAACCTCTCTCTCGCTCTCGCTCTCGCTCATGCAGTGTGACGTCAGAGCGCTCTGATGTCGTCATGACGCAGGGGACGTGTGTCAGTTGGACTCTGAGCTCCACACCGAGGATTTCTGTTTTCCTTCTCGGACTCGGAGACGTTGATACGCGGACGGTGAGTGTGAGAATCTGCGGTCACTTTATTTACTTTATTCGTCGTGTTAGCTGTTAGCTAGCATCACTTTGTGTCTGTTCAAACAGTCATTAATGTGTTTTAATGTGTCAGTAAACATGTCACTGACTGTCTGCACTCACATGTAATTATTAATGTTAGCTAATGTGAGCGACAAGCTCGTCAGAGAACATTTTAATCTCTTTAATATTTGTGTTTTATGTCAGTTTAATTCTCAGTAATGTTTGTTTTTATGTCAGAGTCAACTGGTTTTCTTAGACATGGATCAACTTTATGAGAAAATAAGAGAAGGCTAATTATTATAACAGCTCAAAAATGACTAAATTAGCATGATAATGATCGTATTTACATTCAGCCAGAAGGGAAAACATTTTTTTATGTTATTCCTGTTTAATGTGATCATTTATTACACTGTTTTAATCGTATTGCGTACTTAATCATGTGACCCTCATCAGAAAAGAGTGAGTGGAGTGAGTTATGTAATCAATAAAACGTGAGTGATATTTTAAAGGAGCAGTCTGTAGTTTCATTGAAGAAATGTTAATGAGAAGAGAAAGATATTCATTGGCTGATTTTTTCTGCCGAAAAAAACTAAATAATCAAACTCTTTGTTTTCATGACTTGATGAACAGAATAAACAAACTGACCTTCGGGGTTTACATGTGGCGGACCCTGCCATCTCTCTGTCTTCAAACAGTGTTCAGGGACCTTATTGTCGTCTGAGAACAGCTTGTTTATTCACTTATGGTTTGAATTTCTCCTCTAAAACGACATATTGTTCCTTTAAAGTCTGTTATATATTCAGTTAAATATGTGAAAATAGAGAAAATAGCTTTATTTAAAATACATTATATTATATTATATTATATTGTCTTGTATTTCAGACAGTAGCGATGCAGTGTACCGCCTGGTGCTTCACGAGGACAGAAGGATGAACTGTTTGCTTCTTCTCCTCTATTTAATGTCACTGCTTGATTCTGGTGAGTACACAGACGTCACTCAGAGATTATTAGTATGTATATAGTATGAGTATTATTTTTACAGGCAGTTTCTTAAATACCTCAGATACCTTTCCTTTCTCCTCAACACGCCCACGTGCTCTTATCATTAACCTGCCAGGTGTGTCTCTGAACCTTATGACTGCGTGACGTGTCTGTGCGTTTGTCCTCACAGCGCTCACTTTCCTTCCTGCACCGGTGAATCTGTCCATCAAGTCTGTCAACTTCCACTACGTCCTGCGTTGGGATCCCGGGCCCGGCACCCCACCAGGGACGGAGTACAAGGTCTACAAGATCATAGGGTAATTCCCCCCTGTCCACCATCTTGATGGCTGCTCTCCATTTCCTGCCACACGCAGCCTGCTGGCATTTCCTCTTTGGGTAGCAGAAAAATGTCCCATCAGACTCTTTTCTGTAGAGTTTGATACTCGTTACTCAGCGAGCTCCGGTGTTTCCTGTGGCAGAGTATCGAACTTCAGCAGGATGCGTCTGTTACTTTGCACCTTGTTATCTGCCCGACCAGAGTACTTTACAAATTTAGCCAGTTTAAGTCCTTATAGAGTTTCTTGTGAGTAAAGTTTGACATATATATTAAAATATATAATATATTATAGTTTTTATTAAGATGCAAGAATACAACTAGAGAAAAATAAATCGAACATTCTCATAATCGTGATTTTGATAGTTTTCAGTGAAAATGGAAATTGTGACACAACTGATTCCCACTAAATAATGTAAACACATAATTCAAAATGTTTAAAAAACATCAAAATCCCCCCCGAAGAAAAATCCCTGACCTAAAACTTAGTTTTTTTGACTGTATATTTATTCCTTTCCTGAACACATCCCAACTCATACGCAATTAAGCTCTGTGCAGCCTTGGGTTGAAATTACGATTATAAATTATTATTTTTTTATAGCTTTTTTGGTACCACTGAATGTGGATACAGGTGGTATCAGAACCGTGTCCTGTTCTCGAGGCTCTCTCAGATTCAGTCTTGTTTTCTGAGCGTCTTTGGAAACATCCGTCGGCAACAGTTTCCAGTTCACAAAATTTCAACATCGTGAGAAATCCCAAACGATTTCCGAACAATGGAAAGTGTGATCGTCTGCATTTCCACGACAACTGAGCAAACCTTCGTCTGTCGGTGAAGATCTTTTGATTAAAGCTCCAGAACCAGACGATAAGTGGACCCCTGAGTAGAGGTTGCTTTGTCAGAACCCAGAAATAAATGTCCTCAGATTTGTAACGTGTCCTCGGAGGCCGCTTCTG
>OMLP01032252.1:12218-23348 GCA_900302685.1 Spondyliosoma cantharus | reverse complement strand
CTTCTGTTGTTTTTTATTATAGAGCGCAGAGAGATAACAGGAAGCGAAAGAAATGTGAGATGGGGAACAAAAGGCAGAATTGGCCCCCAGCTGGACTCAGAGCAGAGACCTCGAGACCAGCAGTACAGAGAGTGTACCAGGCTCTCTGACTGCTCACATTATTATATATAATATGTAGTAAAATGTGTGGTAGGGTGATCTGTGTCCATGTCAGTGTTAAATCAAGGCATCCTCTTTCCCTCGTATCTCGTCCCTGATAAGCCAGGGAGTGAACGATAAGTCCGCCAGTTGAGTGCTCAGAGCGGATCTTTGTTTAAACAACGCTCACTTTTCTTTTTTTTGCTGATAGGAAAGTAAGAGACAGATCCATCTATAAACATCAAGTGTTACCTTAGTTTCCATGCAAATTCACAGATTTACATGTGGTTTGGTTGTGGAGCAGCCTCATTTCCCCAGGCTGCCGTGAGCTCATCCTAAATATAGCAGGACGTTATTTTCATTTTAAAAATGAACAAAACATTTACCTTTTAGCTTGATATGATGTGAATGTACAGAATATGATTATGGCCTCTGTAAAAAACAAACAAACAATCAGTTTGAAGCCAGAAAACAATGAAGTCAATATTCTGCTTTTAAAGACAGAATCCTGAGAAAGAAAGTCAGAATTTCAAGAAAAAAGTCAGAATGCTGCTTTTAAAGTCAAGTTTCTGAGAACATAAGTCAGTCTTCTGTTAATGTATTTTTATTTTTACAGCGGCTCTTCGTATAAATGTGTATTTTATTCAATATAAACAAAAGTCTTGCAGGAATATATCATATTCAGTTTTATCATCACAGTTTGATGTTAACTTTATACTCACATCATTACACACTTCAAGATTAAAAAGTTGGAGGACACTTGATTTTTTAAAATAAAAAAGACAGAATACGTATAAACATATCACAATAAGTGTCATTCGTGAATATATTTGATACACATCGTGTGAATTTCTCGCGTTATATCAGCCTCAGGATCAACCGCGACCTTTACTTCAGTCACGTTTTCTCTCAGTGCATCTGTCTGACAATCTGTGGCTTTACTCGAGCGCCTTCTTTGATGGAATATCTGACTGCTGCGGGGAACTTTCTTTTCAGTCTTCTGCTTTCGTTGACCGTGGCCGAGACGTTGTTTCTCTGCGCTGTTTGTTTCCAGCTTATAGTGTGGCACGTCGGTGAACATGCGAGGCAGCTGTGACCACAGAGAGGCCGGCCGAGGCTTTAAAAGGAACCGATTATTCAAGCAGTCTTATACAAGCAACAGGGATGGGTCTGATTGTTCAGTTTCACATGACCTGATGTTTTGTTTTGACGGTCATAATGAAGCTTCAGATGTCATTTTAATTGTTCTCGCCTGTGCAGAAGGGAGTTCACATGATTCATCTCTTTGCTGGTTAAACTTGGGTCTGATGTGTGTTTTGATGATGTTAGCGCGCTAATCAGGTGAAGTCTTCACTGCTTAATGCAGAATTTACAAAAAGCACCAGTGATTTGGAATTCTGCATAGCGGTTTCACAAAGTTTCTCCTCACTCAACAATCATACGATTTGTTAAAGGAGTCCAGTGATACTGCGGTGACAAAGTGTTCAATGGTTGGATCTGCTGAAACAGACAGTGTGTCCGATAACGCTATCTCTTCTTCTTCTTCTTCTTCTTCTTCTTCTTCTTCTTCTTCTTCTTCTTATCCTCATTCTTCTTCTTCTTCTTCTTCCTCTTCTCCTTATGCTTGTTCTCCTCCTCCTCCTCCTCCTCCTCCAGACCAAGCCAGCTCTAAAGCTAAATATTATAATGGGAACATGACTATACGTAGATATAGATTAGTTTTGACTGTATGGATTGAGTTTTGGTCCTACTAACAAGTGTTGTTGTGTGTATCCTTGTTGTCCAGAAACTATAAAACATAACATCAACGTTTGAGCCAATAATCATAGAAAATAAAATGAAATAAAATATTTGAGCTCTGTTTCTTTGTTTTTAGCCGGAACAGAAAGCTGAAACGTCTAGCAAAGTCAAAGACGACATCAGTGCAGCTGGTCCTTAAAGATCCATACGAGAGATATTATCTGACCGTCCGGGCGTCCTACAACCACACCGTGTCTCCACAGTCTGCCAGAATACCGTTCACCCCCTTCTCAGACAGTACGTACACATGAGCGTCTCTTGACATGCATGCTTGTTTCTTGAAGTTAATGAACGACTGAATATTGTGATTTATTGCCAACAAACAAGAGTGACTTTTTCTCAGATGTGACTCAGAAAGTCAGAGAAATAAAATCAGATATCTGAGAAATTATTAAATAAAATAAATTAAATATGCTGAATGCTGAAGACAGGAATGTTCCTAAGTTTTAAAAAGACTGTTTTCGTTTTGTTCCAAGCTAAAATAGGTGCTCCAAAACTCTCACTGGCTGGATATGGCACCAGCATCCTCGTCAACATTTCACTGCCAGAACCCGACAGGAACTCAAGTGTCAATGATATCCATGTTCTGTACATACCATTATACAAGATCTTGGTGAAGAGGCGTAAAGACAAAGAGGTAAGAAATCCGTGTTTTACTCCTGATGTTGTCATGAACTGTACTGTTGATGATGACAACAGACATTTTGACTTGTCAAAGCAGGATCATCAGGTTTAACTCAACACAGTCGGATCACTGATGCTTAAAATGGAAGCTCAAAAAGATCCTGTTAGTTAGAAACAAAAAAAAATTACTTGTGTGTCTGGAGATAAATAATGACGTAATATTCTGAGTATTTGAGAAATTATGGCTGTATTTTGAGACACTAACTGATGACTTCGAGATACTGGATCATCATTTTGAGACCCGAATACACTAACATTATTTTGAGATAAAACTAAAACTCCTGTCAGTGGAAACTGTTCCATCTGCAACATCAGATCTCTCATCAGAACATCCTGTTTTTGTCACAATCCCACAGGTGTTGTCTCGCTGCTTGGAAAGATTCAGTGAAACCAAGATTCAAATCCAATGTTGTGACTGAATCACGCCGATGAGGCCTCAATAATCATTATAATAATTGTAATTTCTTCCATTTTTCACTTGCAGGAGACACTTTTCCAGACTGAAAACAAGAGTTATAATCTGTCCAACCTGCAGAAGGGTGAAGAGTACTGTGTACAGGTGTTCCCAGACATTACTGTGAACAACCACACTGAGCCATCCGCTTGGGAGTGCACCTTAACGAGCATCGTGGGACCGAACAGAGGTAGGCATAGCTTCCATTATGAATACAACCTCTCAAAAAGGCTGCTAAGGAGCTGCAAATGATGTCGTTTTTACACCTCTGGGTCTACGACAGCATCCGTCCGCCTCATTCTTGTGAACGCGATATCTCAAGAACGCCGTGCGGAAGGAATTTCTTCAAATTTGGTACGAATGTTGTGTCATTCGATGTCCAAAGCTAGCTAAAACTAGCAGAACGTCACACCAGATGATAGCTTAGCCACACTTAAAAGAAGACACACACACGTTGCCCCTGGTTACCTAGTGATTTTGGATGGAGACGTGGAAGTGAGAGTTTCCATTAACCTGTGAAACTCGTGGAAATTCCCGTTTGCCAGCGCATAGAAATACAATCAGATATCTTGGTCCCACTTTCTGTAGAGAGCAAGGGACTAACATCCTAACACACTAACATGTGTGTGTGTGTGTGTGTGTGTGTGTGTGTGTGTGTGTGTGTGTGTCTTCAGGACCTGTCGTTGTAGGTTCAGTTGCTTCTCTTATGATTATCTTCATCGGTGTTGGGATGGCCTCCACGTATCTCCTCTACTACACCGGATTCATCTGTAAACTGAAGGCAACTCTGCCGAGAGCACTAATTGTAAGTAATCAATAACTCTGTCTATCTATACATATATATATAAACTACACAACAAACTTCTCTTTCAGCATTTTAGGGGTTGAATTTTGTTATCCAGGCTAATTGTTTCTCCCTGTTTCTTGGCAATAAAGTGGAAAACACGTACTTTCCAGAATGCCGAACTGTTCCTTTAAAGATTTAATGTCAGTTTTAGTGACATTATCACACAGACGCAGATCATTTTATCTGCCACAACACATTGAAGAGAGTCTTTGAAAGATGACATTCATGCCTCATTTAACTCAGTATAAACATGTGATCTTGTATCTGGATCTTTTATATAAATAGAGGTGAAGCATGTTGCTGCAGGTCAGACAGTCGGACAGCTTTAACAATCACACTGACTGTCGAGGAAAGAGGAGGGTTGGAGTATCTCTCCGGACTTCTTTCATCATTTCTCTCCGTCAGATATTCCTGAGTTGTGTTCTGTGATATTTTCTGTGATTCACTTCAAACATATCCCAGAATCTACTTTAAAAGTTCAGACCAAAGACCAACAACACAAGTTTTAGGAGTTTGCAGAGGAAAGTTGTGGCGGTCGATGAGTTTCCCTACGTTACGTTTCAACAACACAGAGTATTGAAAAATCAAAGAGACCAATATCATTAAAAATTAAAATCTTATGTCAAAATTTAGATCAACCAGTGATGTAATGAACCTAAGTTCTGTTCTTAAGTACAGTTTTCTACTTCTTCCTCTCCACCTCGTCTACCTGATAAATGTAGTTACTGTTTACTGTGCAGATTCAGATGTTCAGTGTCTATAGGCTGTTGATCGTGACATGTTACAGATGTGATGAGATTACAGGATTACTGGTCTGAGCAAAACTAATTAAATTATCAGGATTTAAAAGAATCATATTGGTATAATATTGCTTTAGGTCTGTTTTGCCTCTGACACTTCTTACATAAGGAAACCAAAATAATCAAATTACGTAATGTGAGAAATTTCTTGCTTTCTGTTGCCTGAAGATTCACACTGAAGATTTGCTGCCTCACTCGACTCCCAGCACCATTATTTGATTAGTTCGACTGGGGGATACCTGAAAGTATTTGCTTCTTTGACTTGACAAATCTTTTCCACTCTCTCACTGTCATCTTCCTCCGTCTTCACTAAATGTAGGCGGCTCTGAGCGGAGGCTACACCCTCACACCAGAGACGACCATCCCTGACCAGATCTCCATCATCCTGGAGAAACAGAGGAGGCAAAATAATCCCACAATGCCTAAACCTGCCGGCAGGCACGATAACTTGGAGGAGGAGGATGAGGAGGAAGAAGAAGGGTTAAATGCCTACATGGACAGACCCACAGATCTTTCCTCAGATCAGAGTTCCTCTCGGGACTCAGGTGATGGTGACACATCGGGGAGCAGAGCGCTGGAGGCGGAGGTACCGGAGTTAGAGGTCATATGTGAGGGGCTGGAAGAAGACGAGGCCAAAGCTGACGGAGCCGCAGAGGTTTCTTTTATTCCTGAGGAGGCTGGAGCCAGAGACTATATCACAGGTGAAGAGGGGGAGGAGGAGGTGCAGCGGGAGGAGGAGGAGGAGGTGTGTCACAGCTCAGGCAACGTCGATCTGTTCTCAATCACCCTCGCCGCACTGGCTGTACATGAGGAAGAAGAGCAGGAAGAGGAGGAGCATACAAGAAACTCTTTCACAAATGTTTTAAGAATGTACCAGAAGCCTGAAGCGCCCACAGACACAGAGTTAGACGATCAGACAGCTGTGGCGGTGACGCTGCCTGCACAGGAAGACTTCACTGGGTATGAAGTCAAACGTGCAGACGCTTTTTCAGACTTTTTCAAAACCTGTGAGGGTGAGACACAAGAGGAGGAGGAGGAGGAAGAGGAGGAGGAGGAGGAGGACGAGGAGGAGGAGGAGGAATTCTCTGGGTATATGAGGCACACATGATAAGTCGCTCTGACCGAGTGTTAACATCCGTCCTGAGTGACCTGATTAGTGGACAGCTCAAAGTAAACACTTACGTCTCTGAAACCAAAAAAATAAAGAATTATTTTCACGTAGAACATTTGCTGAATTTACAAGTCGGCCCATAAAATTAAGAATTTGTCATAATCAGCGTTTCACAAAGTTTATAACGTTCATCCCGACTCAGCAACTCACAAAACTGAGTGATTTGTACAGGGAGTCTGGGACTTTCTCCAAGAAGTAGCCCATAATAGTTACTGTTTACTGTATTTACAAAGTTTGACATAAATAATAATAACAGAATGTTGTTTTCTGTTATAGATTTAGTGTAAATGGTGAAATCAGTTGAAACAGTGTTCAAACTGCTGCGACGAACAACTCAATGTTTTACATTTAATGCCAAATTTACAAGAAGGCGTGAATCATTCTGAATTGGAATTTGTCGGATCTCAAAGGTGTCCTACTTTTGGGTTAGTCACACCTACCACCTGTGATCGGATCGGTCAGGACCGATGTTAACACCAGGTCTGAACAGGCATTCCTTCTCAGCAGATACATTCCTTTTTTTATTAAAGGAAAAGTCCAACTGAAGTCTTTAAAGGGAGTAAAGGAGGCTGATTTTAGTGTTTTTTGTTAATGTTAATGTTAATTTGTACCCGTATCTTTTTGGTTTCCAGGATTTCTTAAAGGAAAGTTTATGAAAATGTGTCAAATTAATAATGCTGAGATGTCTCTATTATTTATTGCCGAGGTCGTCCTTGAGCCCTCAGTTCATGTTCGTCTAGAATCATCTCGTTGTTTTTTGTTTACTCTGTCCTGGCTGCCATTGAATGTCCATGTCTCTTATTTAAATTTAAACCAGCCAGCTCACACCGCGTTCATGTGCAGTTACACATTTAAAAAGAGCGTTCGTGTTAACGTTCAAGTCAGAACTGTGAAAACTTTCTGAGGTTAATGATGCAGAATGCCAAATAAATAAGGATTCTGTATGTTAGCCATAGCCGCCGTTCAGTGTAGATACGCATAATTTATGGGAATAATGTTTTATATGTTTATTTTTTCATGGAGGACATTTCTTGATAACATTAATAATGACTGTTGTACAGTGTGACAGTCAGCCAGCAGGCACACAACCAGGACTCCGACACTGAAGCAGCTAAATGGAACTCAGCCAAAACCTGCGCTGTCGTTCAGTTAAGTCCTTCGTTAAAGGAGCAGTTCACCAAAAATGTAACAACTCGGTCATCATCTCCTCCCTCTATGATGATATAAAGTCAGGTGTCGTAGTCCACAAAACATTTCTGGAGCTTCACAGTAAAACAGAGTTGCAGCTTCATACAGCTCATCCGGCTAATCCCAAATTAGGTTGAAACGATGTTTACACCATTTTTTAAGCGCACACCCCGTCTGAAGTGGCTGCACGAGCTCCACAGTAAGTCGAGAGTGTAAATAATGTCTTTTTGAATCAAATCTTGAGGCTTTTGGACACTTGACGAGCTGTATGGAGCCGTTTTATGTCACGATTATTAAGCCTAAATCTTCATGTAGTCTCCAGCTACTTCAGTTGTTTAGCAGAATGCTGCATCACTGTTTTACTGTGAAGCTCCAGAAATGTTTTGTGGACTTCGACACTTCACCTGACTTTATATCATCATGAGACTAAATGTTCTAGTATTGGGTGAACCGTTCCAGATGAGGATTAGAGCCACTGAAAAAAACAAAAACAAAAAAAATGCACGTATGTTTGCTGTACTGTTCCTTTAAAACTATGCAATAAACCACCCTGAGTCACTCTCATGTCCCACACGTAAGTCTGTCCCATCATTCCTACCGTTCATATCCAGCACGATGACAGCAGTGACTGTGTGATGTCATGTCTGAACTCTGGAGAAGTGACCAAAATCGCTGGACATTTGTCTCATTATTGTCCCACAATGCAACGCACAAGAGAGGAAATGGAGGCACTGACTCATGGGTGGAAAAACTCTGGCCAAAGTTTAAGTGTTCCGCTGCACAAGTTGCATCCCATCCTGTTTTCTACAAACCCATTAAGTCAGTTGTTTATGTTCTGTTTACAACTGGACCTGACCAGGCAGGTGACTCATGTATGTTTCATGCTGCAGTGACAGTGACAGCAGGTCAGATATTAAGAGTTTATGACTTTGATGTGAGTATAAATGTAATGTGATTACTTTAGCCTTCATGTTGTTGCTGCCATGCCTCCTGAACAGATGATTGAACTTCAGAAGCTGCAGACATTCCTGTATTTCCACGAGGTCACGTGATTTCCTATCAGCAGCCTCTCCAGGTGCTGCCTTCAGGAACTGCAGGACAAATTCTATTTATATCTGCAGCCAACTTAGAGCTACAAAATGTTTTCAAAGCACTTGAGATTTAATTCCCAGAAACACGTGACAGCTGGAGAATGTTTGCCGTTTATTAAAGTGTACATAGTTTGTTTTTTTATATTTACTTGTTACTGTGTAACAACAGCCTTTGCTTACAACTACTTGACTACAATCTTTTTGCATCTGCATTCACCTGTCATCCTTTGTTTGTTTAGCTGTATGTCTATTTATATCATGTATTGTGATTCAAACTCTTTCAACTCGATTATTGTTTATTGTGTGTCACAATATCAAATTTCTACCGAAATAAAACATTCCTCCATTTTAGTGTTGCTTATTAAATCATTTATATTTGTATTTATTTATCTTCTGGCAGTTTGGGCGCTCTACACATCAGGCCTGACGTATATTTACTCGAGTGCTGTACATATGTACAATTTTGATGAACTGTATTTCTACTTTCTGCTGTTTATTCTTACATTTTTAACGCAAATATTGTATTTTTAGACACAGAGAAAACAGAAATCCATTTATGTCACATTTTATAAATTATGTATTGCTTACATTTAATTAAAAAAAGTATTTTGGTGCTTTTAATTAATAACATTTATTCATATTTGTATTTATTTAGTTTATACTTTTAGTATAAAAAAAACGTTTAGCCTTGAAGTACATTAAACATCACATACTTTTCATATGAATAAGTAACTTTCACTTTCTACCAAAGTAGTATTTTAACACGATATCGTTACTTTTACTCAAGTATGACGTTTAGGGACTTTCTACACCGCTGCCGGTCAGCGCGCCATGAACGACGTCGCTGTCGGATTTGGGAACGCAATTTTCCTGGCGGTCCGTGAAGGCAGCAGGAGTAACGGCAGTCTAACGTGTGTCCTCACAGCTTCAGCTCCGTGGTGTCCTCACAGCTTCATCCGTGGTGTCCTCACAGCTTCATCCGTGGTGTCCTCACAGCTTCATCCGTGGAGTCCTCAACGTCACAGTCTCCTCCTGAGGTTGTTCCTGTGGCTGAAGTCAGAGGACAAACATGGGAACTTCTTCTCACGACAGGTAGCCGAGAACTCAAACATGTTGGAGCCGTTAACGCGTCAACGGCTGTCAGACGCGAAGCTAATCCGTTAGCTTCAGTTAGCGGTGAGATGAGGTGGTTTCCGGAGGCGTCTGGAGAGGAACACGAATACTTTTTAAGTCTGTGGGTGAAATAAAGTCAGATATCGTTTATCTGACCGTCACAACTCAGTCGTTTAGCCACTAAAGTGACGCTAAAGTGGAGGTTTTTAAGCTAACGTTAAGTAGCTAACTGAACTGAAGTGTAAATGTGAGTCACAGTCAGGTATTTTTACACTTTAAAGGAATTTGGCGTGTTGTTTTGGTGTTTGGGTGTGTAGAAATAATCATGAAGAAAGATTTAAATCAAAAAATGGCAGTGTAATGTGTAAAATGGGAAAGTGAAAGACTATTGTTCAGGAATGTGCCTTAATGTGAGTGGGAGTAACTGTAAAGTTTAACACGCTCTCCACATCCAATCAGATTACATGTCGTTATGATAACAGTGTTTATCAGACATCATGGTGTCATGTCATGTGTACTGATGTCTGCAGGGTTGTGATGTCCGACAGCTCGTAGGGAAAGTGAAAGCAGCAGAGTCCTGGGCTGATGGCTCTGCAGCAGAGATGCTCTGGAGGTCATGACTGCTCTCATCTGGATGCTCACGTGGCTGCCTCAGGTCCTGTCAGGTGAGTGCACAGCCAGGTGATGTCACGTGGGCGTCATTATAACCCCCTGGACCTCAGTTACACTGAAAGCTGCCCCCTCAGGAGTCAACCTGACAACAGAGAGGTGAAGCGATTAGGGATGCACATTTTAAGTGATCTCTTTAATCGATAGTCGGCTGCCTTTACAGTTGATTATGGATTAATTGTTAATAATATATGCTGCTTTTAACACATGGAAGAGCTTTATAATTAAACTGTGGGACATTTAATGATGGATTTTATGTCATAGAACAAAACGTGTAAATATGTTTCGCACATTTAACTGAGAACACGTTCAGAGAGCTCAGAGACTTTGAGTCGAGGGAACCGGACGTGCAAAAATGTGAATTGATTTCTGGGTTTTATGGACTTTGATCCCAAGTCTCCAGGAAGAGCGGCAGGCTTTGAAGCCGGTGTTTGTAGTGTAGTCACATCGTCACTTGATGCACAATCCCTGAGAAATGACTCGTTTGTCAGTCAGTATTTGAGGAGGAGCAGCTCACAGGTCGGGTTAGCTCGCTGCTATCTCGACCCACACCAACAGATAGAAGAAGTTCTTACTGTGATGATCATCGGAGAGTCACATCACCAGATTTAACATCTTGTGTGTTTGTTTTCCAGCTATGAGTGAACTCCCCTCGCCTGTCAAACTGACCCTGAACTCAAGTAATTTCACTCATCTGCTGAAATGGGAACCTGGACCAGGAACACCACGAGGAGTTCACTACAGCGTGCACGCTGTGCGCACAGACACGTAGGTTTCATCTGTGTTCTGTAGGCAGGGATGTGAACCGAGTTGTTGCCCAAATGTTTAATGCACAAACACCTGTGATACAGATATTATTATAATTATTATTAAGGATCAGATATCGTTCAGATGTCACAGATCTGGATTTTCTCTCTTCAAAGATTCTGTCTCGAGACAGAAAAAGTCAATAAAGAGAAATTTGAAATAGAAATAATTTTGCAAGATGAAAACTAAGCTTGATGAAAGAATATATATGTGTATATATATCAGTCATAAATAAGGGATCAAAAAGTTGGAATTATGATGAAAGTCAGAATTGTGACTAATAATGAGATTAAAAAATCAAGTGTGTGATTAAAAAGTCATAAATAAGAGATTAAATTGTGAGATAACATTTTAAAGTGATATGAAAA
>OMLP01032248.1:0-14201 GCA_900302685.1 Spondyliosoma cantharus | reverse complement strand
CCCCCCCCCCTTCTATCATTACAAAGAACAGATAAAGCTCAAATGTCGTGTTTTTCCCCTTACTTGTGAAACCCTAAACCAAGTCTGAAGAGTTTTACTGTCACTCAGACTCTTTGTTTTTTTTTTATAGGGAACTGGAATAAAACACTTCTTGTAAAAATGTGAATGCACGATTCTGTCGATGGAGGTGCAAACCAGCAGTACAGGAAGTGTGTTCTTGAGCTTGTGAAGAGGAAATGTCAGTTGATATTCTTTTTTTTTGCGGAAGAAACGTCAAGATGTCTTCTGATTATGTTTCCGTGTTTCAGACACGTGGTGTAGAGCTCAAAGCCAAAGGGTGAAACTTTGTGGACTGAAGGAATGTCCTCACACGCGTCTCAGTGTTTTTCTCTCGGGCTCTTTTCATTTGCTTGGAGTGGAATTTAAAATATGCGTCTTTGAATATGTCTCTAGCGTGTGAATAAGTGAATAATATTATGTGAAAAAGTTGTTGAAATCTTTTATTGCGTCGTCCAAAGTGTGCTCCTGAGTTGTGGTTTTGTGATTTTATGTTTTATGTTGAAAGATGATTTATTAGTGTGTCGTGTTTTACCCTCCACTTCCTGTCTTTGTCTGTTTTCCTGCCCCTTTTTTTCACTCCCACCTGTGTCCAATTAGTTAATCACACCCTGTGTATTTTAAGTTCCCCTCACTCTTTGTTGGTTTGTCTGTTTTCATCCCGGCGTCTCAGCGTTTTTCCCGCGCTTCTCGTCTCGTTTCTCGTCCTGCGCTTGGATCAGCTTTTGCGCAGTCGTGACAGAAACGGGTTTAAAAATCCTCGTGCAGCAAAACAGACCATTTTTCCATCCAGAGTCTCAGAAGAGGATTTTCGGAAATATGTCCACGACCGTCTGTGTTGTCACAAGACTTCCTGTTTTTTGTTTTTTTTTCAGACATCGAGAATTATTTATTATTTGAAAAATCTGATGCTTGGCTCTGACTTGAGTGGTAATAACAAGAGAGTTTGAGGTGTTTTAAAGGTGAAGTGTGTAGGTTTTTAGGAGGATCTGTTGGCAGAAATGGAGCATCGTATTCATGATTTTAGCAGCCAACGTATGGAAGAGGACGAGACGAGGGGGATTCGGTTGATCACAATCTGCAACCTTACAGCTAGATGCCACTAAGTCCTAAATACTGGACCTTTAAGTGGCTGTTTAGGCTGTTTATAGGAATCGGATTGTCGCAGTGGCCAGTTTAATTCCGATATTGTGGCATATTTTGTGATATCTTTCTTACGTTGACGTTTTTTTGGGGTTTGTTTGTTTTATTTTGCTTTGCCTATACAGTCAAATCTAAGAACGCTCTGCTGAAATATCAGAATCAGCTTTAAAAAAAACAACAAAAAAACAAAAAAACAGCAGCAGGTGTAATTTGTGTGTGATTGTCACCAAAACCAGCAGATTACAGAAACAACAAAGACTCGTCTTCCTCTCCGGCTCGGTATGTGTCATCACAATTAGGCCACTTCAGGGTAATTTAGGTGAAGACAGTGATGCCTCTCTGTTTTATTTCTGGTGTTTACAACATCTCAGCTGACAGCAGCGTGGGAGTTAAAAATAACTAGCTGCTAATTCACAACGTTAAAGTCAAGCTGAGTAGTGCGAGTGGGTTTTCCATTAATGGGCTGTGGTAGGCGTGTGTGCTGCTTTCCTGTGGATATAAGACAAGCAACAGCATGATTCGTTTTTTTATTTCATCTTTTACTTCATTTATCATCAAGCAGCCTTCACGCTACAAAAACAAATCACGTCATTCATGTTGCACAGTGATCAAGGTGTAATGCTGTGATGTCCTCTCGTTCAGGTTACGGCCATGCGGCGCCCAGCACCGACTCAGGGAAAGTGTTCTGCATGTTCTACGCCCTCCTGGGGATCCCGCTCACCTTGGTCATGTTCCAGAGCCTGGGTGAGCGGATCAACACGTTCGTCAGGTACCTGCTGCACCAAGCCAAGAAGTGCCTGGGAATGCGTCAGACCGAGGTCTCCATGGCAAACATGGTGACGGTGGGCTTCTTCTCCTGCATGAGCACCCTGTGCGTGGGGGCCGTGGCGTTCTCCCACTGCGAGGGATGGAGCTTCCTCCACGCCTTTTACTACTGCTTCATCACGCTCACCACCATCGGGTTCGGAGACTACGTGGCTCTGCAGAGGGACGACGCGCTGCAGAACGACCCTCGGTACGTGGCGTTCTGCTTCGTCTACATCCTGATGGGCCTGACGGTGATCGGGGCGTTCCTCAACCTGGTGGTGCTTCGCTTCCTCACCATGAACACCGAGGACGAGCGCAGGGACGCCAAGCAGAGGGCCTTGATGTCCGTGAACAAGCCCAGAGGAGAGGTGGCTCGCCTGCTGCCCATCTCGGCCTCCACCTCTTCCACACCTGTAGCAGACGACGCCGCAAAGGCGAAAGATTTAAAAGGTGCCTACACCGAGGTGCTGCATTTCCAGACTATTTGCTCCTGCCTGTGGTACAGGAGCAAGGAGAAGCTGCACGGCTCCACCATGATCCCTCAGGAGCTGACGTTCTCTGATGCCTACCTGCAGCAGAACAGTAACTGTCCTCACTACATGGAGCCGTCGTCGACAGGCTGCGTCTGCAGTCCGCGTCAGTGTTCGAGCATAAGCTCCATAACAACGGGCCTACACATTCTCTCCCCCTTCAGGGTGTTTAAGAGACGCAGCTCCGTCTAGCCTTCCCATACTGCAGATCTCAGTACAGCACAATGTGTCTATACTGCCAAGCGGACAACAGATACTTGGCAGTCCTCGCAGCGAGGACGTGACTGCAAGTAGATGTTTGTGGTGCTATAATCCCAGTAAACCAACTGTAGGACACGCAAAAAGGGAAAAGCACGTACAGTACTGTAAACAGCGCAGTCTTACTCAGATCGAGGAAGAGCACAACTCGCCACGTTTGGATGTTTGAGGTCGTAATCAGGGGCGTCCCGTCTGCTTTTTTTTTTTTTGCGGGTCACTGCACACGAACGCGCTGATTGATCACTGAGTCGCTTGAAAGAAAAGATTATTTTGTGCCAGCCGATTAATTGATTTGTTTCCCGTCGTTATCCAAACGTTTACTGGGAATACTCACGAACCCCTCACAGTTTTTACCGGTAGACTCTTGTGGTAACAATTCTATCATATTTCTCCTGATCTACTCACCTTTTGCCTGGAAGTCATCATAACCTGCTGTACTTGTTGCACCGCGTCCTGCCGACACAGATACGGTGTATGATGCAACTCTGTTACTTCATGTCGAAACTTTCCCTTCCTTTCGGTTCAATTTTCAATTTGATCTTGTTACAATGGCGTTCTTGTGCTCCGGTTAGTTCTCGGCACACAAAAAAAAAAAAACCCCGCTTGATTAGGCCGAGGAAAAGATCGCGCTTTGGCTTAAAATACCTGTTTTTGGGTCGCCACAAACACAACTTGAGATGTCCTGAGGTCTCGTTAAAAACACAAAATATACAGTGATGTCACGCCCACAAATGTTGAAACGCCACGGCCCCTTGTCAAAATCACCTAGTTGTTGAAACACTGTCTCAAACTGCAGTCGCTGGCTCTGCGTCTAACCCCACTGCCAACATTTCATGCTGGCAGCTGGCCTGTTTTCGTTGTGATTTATGACAGCAAACTTTATATAGACTTTTGGGTTTAGGACTCGGTGGTTTCTAAAACAAGAAGCAATTTCAAGATGTCACTTTGTGCTCCGGGAAGTTGCGCTGAGCGAGAATGATTCATCAATTATCTGTGAAAATAATCTCAAAGATGACTGTCGGCCGGAGCCCGAGCGCGCCGTAACGTTTAGGTGATCGCACGCTGGCAGAACAGGTTCGGTCAGTTGAGCCGTTAAATGATGAAGTGATAAAAACAACTTCTTAGACAACAGCTCTGCAGTAGATCCCAGTTTTGAAATAACGATTCAATTCGGGGAAGGGGGGGGGGTGTTTTTGAAGGTTGTACTTTGTAGCGTCAGTCGTTTTTCTTGTGCTATATGCATTTGTGACTGACGCGGCATCAGTTCACTCTCTGGCTCCCTGAAAAACATACATGCACGCACACAACTCGTGATGTTCAGAACTTCATGAGAGCTGACACACACGCTGGTATCTGCGCGGTGACTCATTCCCTGTGTAGCTGCCTCTGTTGTTGGGGATTTTCAGCGCGCTCTGCCCAAAAATTTCTGGTGCATCAGCCACAAACACTGCAAAATTATGTAACGTCACAAGTGGAGAGGTTCAAAGAATCACGATGACATACCCCAAACACAGTGAAAAAACTGCATTATGACAGAAGTAGACACTCACCGGCGCCGACTGAAACGCACAACAACACGACGGATGGCAGCTTTAAAAAAATAAAATAAAAAATGTGCATCGGGTTAAATCAACAGCTCTGAGGATCTCACCAAAAACTGAACATGATTCATTTTACAGGCCTGGTATTCGCCGCAGGGTCGGTCACATTCATCGCCATTTGGCTCTTGAGTAACTACACGGCAAACGTGTGGTTACTTGAACGGAAGGAATAGTTCAACATTTCTACGATTTGAATTGAAGATGTGTTTTTTTCCTGTCAAGCCCAAAGTTAGATGACAAGATTGATTTCACAGTAATAGCTGTGAGTCATTAGCTTAGCTAAGAATAGCAAATGGAAACGGGGGAAACAGATAAACTATCCAAAATACCTCTACCGACACCTCTAAACTGTGTCTTGGCTGTGGCTTCCTTTCGAGCAGACAGACATGATAGTGGTTTGAATAGACTCTATTCCTTTAAACCACAGGTGCCCACACAAAAACAGAAAGTTAACGCTGGATGACAAAAAGCGACTGTTTATATATTATCGTTACGATGAGCGGAGCAAAACTCGCCTCAAGAAAAGCAAATATTCCCAGAATTCTTTAAATATTCCTTTCAATTTCAGCCTACCAGATGAAGAAAAATAAAACACAGATTGGTCCCTGAACGTGGTTAATGATTATCTATCAAATGTTTGGTGTATGAATCTATTTCTCTCCTCTGCTCTTTGGACCTGGAGGAGAATGAGGCTTCACAGAAGTCTGACTTTACACAGCTATTCAGACGTGAAGTTTGCACAGCTTTCCCAATCACATCTGGATCAAACCGTAGCCTAGATGCAAACTATTTTTAGGGGAGCAGTTTCGGAGTGACAGATGGGAGGGAGTTTTATGTGTTTGGACAATGGATGTCAATCACACGCAGTTATGCCACAAAGGACGTAGAGTTGCTCTGATTGATGGAAAAAAGGGCCTATTTTGGTGTGTTTTTTCAGTAGCGACATGATGTGACATTACCTTAAGTTTGTTTGTGGCAGATACAAATTAGTTCAAGATGAAGGTCAAGTTAAATACAAATATCTCAGAATCGTACGTATTTGAGTAAATGTGCTGGCCCCAGCTGAAGAAACATTACATAAGTCAGGGCGACGGGAATGTGGGCGCTGGAAAATGAATTGTAAGATTTAGAGCTCACAGATTGATGATATTCTGAATATCTGAAGGTGGATTTTTCATTTTTGACTTTCCGCCATGTATTGTTTCGCCTTGTTGGGTGGAATACCGCCCATGTGACACACAATGGACATAAAACAAGTGCCAAAAACTACTTGCAAAGATCTTATCTTGTGTGGTGTTTATTTGGCCCTGTTCAGATCTGGTATTAACATGCGTCTCCAATGTGACTGTATCTTACTTCCTCACTCTGTATGCATAAAAACGTGTTTACGTACAAACAAACATGATGTTTTTTACATGAAGAATGAAATATCTTCATGTGTGACATCTGCCGAATTTACAAAAAGGCCCAAATGATGAAGTATTTGTCATAGACATCGTTTCACAAACATTATAAACTTTCTCCTTACGCAACATTTACAAAATTGCACAATTTTTTTAAGGGAGTCTGGGGACTTTCTCCACAGGCGACAAAGATGTCGATAAAATGTTGTCTTCTTTCATAAATTTAGTATAAATGGTGAACTTCACAGCGTCGCGACAAACTTGCACTCTCCAAGGAATAGAAACAACTTAACGTACTGCTTTTCTACTCACTCAGCAACTCTCAAAATTACGTGATTTGTTAAAGGAGTGTGGTAACAGCTTAATCACCGGACTCCGTTACCAAATCGCATGATTTTAAAAGCTGTTGCATGAGGAGAAACGTGTCGAAATGTATGAAACGGCTACAGCAAATGTTAAATCATTTGTACCTTCGAGTAAATTCGACATTAAACACAAAACATAAAGATACAAATACAGTTAACAGTAACTAATAACAGATTCCCTTAAAAAACTGCCACATTTTGAGACTTTTGCGTTGGAGAAACCACATAAACGTTGTGAAACGCTGTTTACAACACATTCTTCTCTATTTGTGCCTACTTGTTAATTCGGCAAACGTCACACATGAAGATATTTCTTTCTGAGTGTAAAAAAACATATAGTTGCATTTGAAAGTGAGATTTAATCACAAGAGATCACGTGAGGCGCATTTCAAAACTCATTTAAATTGTGAATTGATGAGTTTGTGATCTTATCCCTCGGGTCGGATGTTAATACCAGTTCTGAACCGGGCCTTTGACACACTGATATAACCTGTGTTAGGGAAATGGACTCATTGTGACTGTACTGTAAGTTGCTGACATATAAGTTCTATTTGCACACGATGATGAAAGAAAAATGATGATTATGATGCTTTCTGCTTTTGACTTGCTTTTAACAATAAGTGACCCAGAAACAACAGCCTATATACTTACATGCAAGTACTGTATTAGTTTTGAAGTAGGACTACATGCACTCGCATGAATTCTGTTTTACTTGGACAATAAAATGTTTTTTAAAACATGAGTCGTACTTGAACACAGCACAGAGCACTTGAAATAGGTGGAAAAACATTTTTTTTTTTATCTTAACTTGCCAAGGGAGGCGTGCACAGCCGAGACAATCATGCATATCGCATGTAGTTCAAAACAATACTGTACTATTTCACCCAGAAAACAGAAAACTTAAAAAAAAGATATTTAAGCCAAAAACCTCTGACTGTTTTTCAGTTTTACTGTTGTTTTACTGGCTGATCACCAGATAAATGAATCATAAATTATAGAAATATATTTTTGGTACACTTTAAGTTCTGTATAAGACGTAGTCATGTGATGTAACCGTCTCCATGCTGTTTATCAACATGTACGGTGTGAGAAAAGCCTGCTGAATGTATAGAAAAGACTGTTCGGTCCAGATGGTGTCCCCCTGTGAATTCTGACTGAAGTCCAGTTCCGGGCAACCTACAGCAGGTTAGTCACGAGCGCAAAGTATGGCGGTGTATCATTATGTCATCGTTTGTGGCGGTATGTATTTTTGTTATATTTAGCTCGTCGTCATCATGTGGTGGAGCAGGCAGAGGGTGGACAAAATAATGGGAACAATTCAGCAGCAAATGGAAAAAAAAAAGGTAATAATAATAATGTTGTGTTTTCCGTCAGGCCACCAGCACATCACTAACGTTTGCCGCATATTATACAGCCAGATGTTTTAATACGGGTCTATAATAATTAAAACATTTCATAAAAGTTTCCTGGAAACTTTCACTACATTAATTCCATTTAATTTCTAACCAAGAGCCTTTCAGCACATAAAGCTGCACAAATGTCTTCTTTTTTTTTTTTTTACAAGCAAACATATAATTCAGCATCATAAAGATTAAAAGTTTGCAACGTTAAAGCAACAGAAATTGGCATTTTGTGTGATTTGGCGCCACCCACAGTTTCTCAAAACGTCTGTCAGTTGGTCCTAACTACAAACAGAAATCCCGACGTTGTAATCATGTTGTGTCTAAAAGTTACATCGTACAGAAACAAGCGATGGGGACACCACTCGCCCTGTTACAAGACATCACCAGCGTGTAATTTGAAGCTGTTATTTTTAAGGGGGAAATGTTGCATAACGTCGCTTTAAATGAAACATGAATGGAGATTTCTGACATTAGTATCGACACTCTTCTTCCAGGAAACGCCGGGCACTGGTGGAGGAATTGCAAAATGATAGAAATGTGTCAATGGAAACGGATGTATTGATCCTAAAAACATGTTTTCTAAACACAGGAAGATTATCAGCAAGCAGCAGAGGACACGGGAAGCCATTGAGCTGAACCCTGAACACTGTTAAAGGGTAAGTTCATGCAAAAGTGATGCGGATGAGGTGTCATAAGAAAAAGTTTCCATCTACTTCAGTTGTTTAGGAGAATTCTGCATCACTGTTTTGTCATCAGCATGGAGGCGACTGAATTTTCATTTCTGGGTGACCTTGTCCTTTAACATTCACTACAGGGATACTGTTGCAGCTTTGTAAAACTCTCTTTCCACCCTTCTCTAACATGTTTGTCCCTCCATTTATTACACTGGCTGTGTTGTTGTTTTGGACGTCTTCATGTTTCTGTGTGGAGTCATGCTGCCATCTGTGGAGTATGTTCACGAAAGCCCAGTTAAAAAAAAAAAAAAAGGCCAAATAAGATATTGTATGTAAGAAATGTTTTATATCAGGGATTCCCAGCTACTTTGGCCTGTGACGCCTCAATATTAAAAGAAACTTGTGATCCCGCGTCACCGCTTGCACAGCTCGTCCAGGCTGAGATCGACGATTGCCGCTCTGTACGACTCAATATGAAAGTGGTTCGCATCATGATCTGCATCACGGAAGTGAGTGATGAGTCAAATATCAAGGAAATCTTGATAAATGTGTAAAAAAACCAAAAACAATTCAGACTGTTGTATCGACCGGAGCTGAATTATAACATCTCAGTTGGTGAGAAAGGGAGCGATTACGAGTTTGTCTCCTTATCAAAATTTGCTTGCCACTGCAACATCAAACCAGCTTGTAATGGCTGGCCCGCTGCCTGCAAATCTGCCTTCAGCCATTAGATGTGCACAGAAAAGCAACAGAAGGAGTATCCATTCGACAAATCCCTGTATTGACCCCCTGTGGCTGGAGCATCTGCTGTTTTCTACTTTGGCTATAGACCTGAGTATCTATGTCAAAGACAAAAATAGTTCCACTGAGAAGGTCAACTGTGGCATCACGTCACTCGGTTTCTTCTCCGTTTTTAGAAAAATGAAAAGTGAAGATGCCATGTTTTTGTTTTTTTTACATCTTTTGCACTAATGTATTTTACTGAATAAAGCTAATTACCTACACGCATGACAAGGCATATTTCTTTGATGAAGGCCCAAGCAGTAAGATGTTTGACATGTACGCTAACTTCATGTCCTGAAAACACTTATTACAGCAAAAGTTGCTTTAAAAAAAAAATTAACGTAATGGCACAAAACATCCAAGTGGAAGCTTCGGTTCCTAAAATGTACCAAAAAACGTAAACAAAAAACTGTCTTTGGGCTCTTTTTTTTTGTTTTCAACATCAAGTCCTGATAATAACAACCAAACATTCCTTCACTTTCAGGATTTTAACCATTTAAATACCACTTTGTTTACACGATGCCACTGTTTCTTTAACAGAACCAAAAACCCACAAATAGTTATTTTCCATATACTTATTATAAAGTATTTTATGGCAGTTTTTGACATGTACAAGTACAATTTTGAATTACTTCTGCTGGTTCTTCTGGCAAACATTGTACTTTTTACTCACGACATTAATAACTTAAATTACTAGCTACTTTTCAGATTATGTGCTGCGTCAGGAGCCAATCAGTGCAACTTGAAATGTACTTATTTTTAAAGCAGATGCCAATAAGCAGAAATATTTTGAATATCAGCTCTGATAATAGGACGGGCTGATAATCAATCGACCAACAGGGTCATCTAAAAAACTTAGAATATCAAGGAAAAGCTCCTTTTTTTTTCGACAATTCTGTATCATAAATCCTTTTTTTGATTGGTCTTATGTAATACTTTATTATATTGAGATACTAGATATTTGATTTTCATGAGGTGTAATCTGTAATCATCATAATCAAAAAAAATAAATAAAGAGGGTAATTAATCTCTTGAATTACAGAAAAAAAAAGAACTTTTCCATGAATTTTTAATGTTAAAGTAATATCTGTATATTTTGCTAATATATCATTTACTCCTGTTTACAACTGACCCCAGAACTTTTGCTGCATCTTTTGTTTGTGACTTGCTTCTATCGCATATTTGGCAGAGGGCGTCAGTGAACGAGGGTCCCTGAACGCCACACGCAGAAGCCCTGCGCCTTTAATGAAAGTTCAGCGGTCGCGCAGAAAGTCTGCTCGGCTGCAACAAGATGGACCTGAAAGCGCTGGTGGCGAACGCGCTGGCCCAGCGTACGACGACCGCTCTTGTGATCGGTGGAGCCGGCGTCGCTTTTCTCGGGTTCGGTCTCGGATATAAATATCTGCGAAAGCCAGAAAAGCTCGTTCGTGTGGGCGTCGTGTCGCAGCTCCTCATTCACCCTCTCAAGTCTGGCAGAGCCGCGTCTGTGGCGCTCGCCGAGTGCCAGAAGTTCGGCTTGAAGTTCGGAGAGCTGCAGGATCGGTGAGTGAGTCCGGCTGAAGATTGAAGCGTTTGTCACAGTCAGAGTTACTGGAAGGAAAAAAAAACATCAGGGTGCTTAAAAACATATTCACAAACAACATTTCACTTGATTTTTTTTTTCTTCCCAGTGTGTTCAGTATAACTTTTACTCCACTAGAGTGCGCGTTTGATTACGTAACACGTGCATGGGAAAAAAAAAAAAAAAACACACGCACAGCAATAAAATATGATGCATTGTTTTAGATTCTCGAGCCGTTTGGATCTGGAAGGAAGTCTGGTTTGGAAAAAATGCATGAAAATCCACGTGGGTGTCAGAAATCAGAAATACAACGTGAATAAAATATGAAATAAGCGCATCAAGCTGTGAAATGTGGCAGCTGGATTGATGCTTCAAGTGCTCAGCTGTGCCCAGAATCTGCCTTGATTAAACTCACTTTGTTGTGGTTTGATTCATATTGTGAACCAGGTCACACCGGTAGCTACACATTTTCACCTACAGCATCCTAAATTTACCATTTTACTATCAGAGGGTTGTCTCTTAAATGTTAAATATAAGGAATGATGACACAAAAATGGCTGGTCAAAGTGAAGATATACCTGAAGTCCAAATTATGAGATGCTATTTCAAGAGTTTTACTCATCATGTCATCTTTTTTTTTATTTAAAATGTTAATGTCTATTTTGTGTTTTTTTTCCGTCTGGTCCAAGAGGAAAGTTATTTTCTCACGAGGTCGTGGTCACCATGAAGCTCTCCTCGACTTGACATGATTTGTATTTTGCCATCGTTTGTATGTTTGTATAGTTTGACTCTGAAAGTGAACGAGAAGACTTTTATTTGCGCCATTTTGTGCCCTTGAGTTTAATCCACTCAGGGACACAAAATGGCACAAATGGAAACAACTCGCCTTTGCTCAGATTACACTTTCCGAGGGAACTACCCACATTTCTTTTAAGGTCAGATACAGTGAAAAACAAAGCAGGACTTCATGAAAATCTGGGATTTCTCCGCTGCTTGTATGAGTGACAACACATGATGTCATCAATCTGGTGTTGTTTACTTTCCTGCGTTCAGAGTGCAGGTTTGTTGTCTGGATGGTGGCGTCGATCCAGGGACGCCAAATGTTGCAACTGAGGACAATCCTCCGTTCTGTTTGTTTTGTTTGCAGTCACTGGCTGGTGGTCACAGATGACAGTCACATGGTGACGGGCAGACAGCAGCCCCGTCTGGTGTTGGTGTCTCTGACCTGCGAGGGGGGTCATGTTTGTCTCAACGGACCAAACATGGAGGAGCTGCGGTTCCCCTTCAAACAGGCCGACAACCGGGTCATCAACTGCAGGTTTCACATCAGGATTTCACTCTGGCTCCACAAATCTTTCTCTGACTTTGTCCGTTTGCTCGCCTTTTGTTTGGCGGTGTAGAGAGACGCGACACGGCTGCAGCTGGTCGGAGGAAAAGCTCAGCCACAAAAATGACAATTCGGTCATTATCGACTCTCGCAAACCCTGACGAGGGAAAGTCAGGCGAAGTTTCGTCGTCCACAAAACGTTTCTGGAGCTTCGCAAGGCGAAACAGAGTCGCGGCATAAACAACTAAAGCAGATGGGAACGACCAAGTAAAAACACAAAATGGCTCCATACAGCTTGTCCAGCAAGACATTATTTACACACTTGTCATGTGGTTGAGCACCTGCATCCGCTTCAGGCGGGCTGAGCGCCAACTTTTTTTTTGGACCTCGGGGCTTCCAGAGACTTGGATTTCCTCGATGAGCTTTCAAATGCTGCAACTCTGTGTTTTTTTTTTTTTCCGTACAGCTCCAGAAATGTTTTGTTGACAGCGAAACTTCAACTGACTTTTTATCCTTTTAAAGATATTTAGATCATTCAGATTCTGTTAAAATGTTCCTGACTGTGATTAATAACATTTATTGTTTACTGTCTATCAAATAGTCTAGATATTATTGATCCAAATGACAAAGATCTCAGCTGTGAATTTGTCCTGTTCCATATTTACTTTTGTTCCAGCTCTGATTGCAGTCTCGTATGAATGATTCCCGTGTTGTTTTTCTTGGCTGCAGAGTGTTTGGCAACGACATTCAGGGACGGGACTGCGGCGACGAAGCGTCTCGCTGGCTCACACATTACCTGGGGACGGAGCAAACCTTTCGCTTGGTGCACTTTGAACCTCAGATGAAAGCGAGATTGTCGGTGGACATGGAGCCGCTTTTCCCAAAGTCCGAGGTACACCCAGCTGGACTCGGACAGCTACTGTTCTTCTGATTGTCGCGTTCTTTAATCATATCTACCTTTTTGCATCCAGAAAGTTGCCTACCCAGATGTAGGACCTGTGATGCTGCTGTCGGAGTCCTCCGTAAAAGACCTCAGCAGCAAGCTGGAGAAGGACGTCACGGTGGAGCGCTTCCGCCCGAACATCGTCATAAGCGACTGCCAGCCGTTCGAGGAGGTGTGTTGTTTAGCCGTTTTTCCAACGAGAAGCACGTCTCACGAATTCACAAAAGAGCGCACAGACAAAGACAAACGCGGCAGAAAGTGATGTAGCGGTTAGATTAGAACCACAAACGTTATTAAAGGAGAACAGATCCAGTATTTCTCCACACTGCGGCCCGCGAGGGTCTGTTTTTCGTCTCCCTCCTGTTTGGAGAAACGATCATTTGGTCCTTTACTTCTGACTAATACTTTGCCCTTTTCAGCGTGAGCAGCGTGGACTAATTTTATCTCCCAACACAAAAAACCAACTGCTTTGCTTTGCTGTTCTTTTTTTTTTTTCTTTCAGGATTCATGGGAAGAGCTCCAGATTGGCAGCGTGAGGCTGCAGCGTGTAATGTCATGCGGACGGTAACGCAGTTGATGCTTCAACGCAGCTTTTAATCGGAGGCAGAATCACTTCGTTTGTCAAGAACAGTGAATCCAAAGCCGCGTCGCAGTCACCGCTGTGGTGCCCCTGGACGCAAACTGAATTCACAGATGATCATCATTTGAAGTGCATGAGTTTGTCTTTCTGATTAGAGATTTAGGATTAACGGGATTGATCACGCGTGTCTGTCCCTGTTGTTTCCAGATGCATTTTCACTACGGTTGACCCTGAAACTGGCGTCATCTCCAGAAAAGAGCCTCTGGAAACACTGAAAAGGTGAAGTGATCATTTAATTTTGTGTTGGGTTGCTATATTAGAAGGTTTTCCGCACATTCGGGCTACTCTCTTTCTTCCTTTTTTATTTGATCAGGCTTGTTTGAAACATTTACTAGTTGTGGTTAAAAAGTAACTGTACCTTTGTCCGCTCTGCTGCAACTTTAAGAAGAAGATATTATCATGGGACTGAGTTCAGAAAGCTCAACCGCTTGACACAAAATAAGCTGCTGACCAAAACGCAAACAAATGTCATTCTGATTTATTACGACTAGGCTAAAAATATTTACATGAATCTTCTGCATAAACTCATGGAGGGCTCTTTTCCTGCCTGATCTCAAACCCTTTCATTCCCCCCATTGAACTCTCTCTCGTGACGATTTCTTTCGCAGTTATCGTCTGTGCAAGCCATCCGAGAAGCACATCTACAAGTCGGATCCGCTGTTTGGACAGCTGCACATCGTGAAGCAGACGGGCGTCCTGCAGGTCG
>OMLP01032246.1:1682-13598 GCA_900302685.1 Spondyliosoma cantharus | reverse complement strand
CATCCATCCTCCACACACTGGAAACTTCACATTATCATATCATGTAAATTGATTAATATTGCAAGAGGAGATACACAATTAAAAGTGTTGAGATAATTAAATCTTCATATAGGGAGTGTTAAAAAAAACAAAAACAGTGGTGTGCATAGAGGTGGGCCTCTTCCATCATTAGCCCCCTTCACACTGGCTTTTCAACAGTGTGAATCTTGTAGATATGTGTGTGAAGCAGTTTCATTCCACATCTGATCTGCCAGCGGAGGTAGTAACGAAGGCGCAGCAGAGGCGAGACGGCGTCGATGTGAATGGAAATGCCGCCATTGCTGGACAGAGGTGTGTTGGCGTGATGCGTTCACAGTCTGATAGCCAAACGGATCGACCCACAACGTTATAAGATCACACAACAGTGCTGTGGTAACAGGTCATGTCTTCAGCATCTTGTATGAGGAAAAAAATACTGCATTTATATGTGGAAAACTGTCAGTCATCCTGTCTGTCATCCTGTCTGTCCTACCCACTCTTCATCACAATTCTGCCCGAAAAACAGCATCTGTCCCCGGTAGAGAGAACCGGGCAGCTCCTGCAGTTGAATGATTGTGATTTTGTGACGCGATTCAGAGCAGAACACTTTAACTCACCATGTCTTTGTCGCCTTCCATTATTGTGTTGTTGTAGTTACTGTCTCTGGAAAAAAAAAATCACCACAAAAAGGGAACTTTCCCCAAGAAAACAGCATCCCGCCTTGTGAGTGAGAGCCAGACAGGGTCCGCTATTTACTGATGGCAATTATGTGATGTCATTTAGAGCAAAAACTTAACTTTCTACACTACCCACAATGCATGGTGAGATCTCAATCACAACACATTATAACAGCATCTATATGATTATAAGCAGTTGGCAGATACATGTTTGGACTAACAGCTGGACAACTGGGGAAACACCTTGAAAAAAAACACTCAGATCTCAATGTTATGATGTGTACAGTCACGCCTCTTGGTTCTGCAACGCCAGCATGCTTTATGCGGGCGTTGCCTGGTTCAGTTTAAACAAACAAAGGCGCTGTAAAGGCGAGCCTTCGCTGTGGCGATAATGCAGAATCTCTGTGTTAAAAGGGCCATTAGTTTATATATCATCTGGCTACAAGATGCAAATCTGGCTACACAGATGGAAGTAATGAGTACTGTGTAGGCTGACGGTGCTCTTCATGCCCGTCTCCATCAGTGTATGAGGGGAAATAGAAAATGTGTCAAGGAGAAAACAGAAATCTTCCTACACACCTTTTTAACTCCTGCCCCTTCCTGTGTCTGCGGCAAACACTCATAATGAAATGCATTCATGCTAGATACATAACATTATATCAGCTCATACCTATTTTCAATAACGTATCCAACATAAACAAACTTTCTTTTTAATAATGTTCTCTTTAACTGTATTTTTTAGGGAATTCTCATGATACAGTATGTGACTGAACATTTTCAGCAACGTACTGAAATCACTTTCCGAATGACCTCGACATTGTTGGAATTTCTGTCAACAACTTCCTGTTAATTATCAGCCGACATAGACACCTAAACTGATATATGTGCAAGAAGCTAATATTGGCTCAGCACAACCAATTTATCCACGTAGCTCCAAGAATAATAAAAAGATGTGGTGGAGAAAGTGCACATTTTCTGAATAACTTCATGTTTTATTTAATAACCAGTGCCTGCCGTAGTGGAGCCTCATTAGTCTGGGTACAAATACACGTCTACACTACAGCACATGATGGCTAGGATGATGACAATGAAGACAAAAGTCTGTGTTGCAGAGTAACTCTGTCTACTGAAGGTAACAGAAGCAGGTTTTGCATAGCTGTATGATACTTACCTATGTTACTTGACTCTTCGCAAAGATGTGGGAGAGTGTGATCATGTCAGACAGCAGGTCAAACTGCATTAATATCAGTTTAAATGAGGTCATTATCATCATTACACTGGAATCAATCAGGACGAGGATGTGAAATGAGACACCATGAATACTGTTGATAGCTGGCATTTTAATAAAGCTCCAAGGAATAAAAAAAAGAAAAGAAAAGAGAGAAAGAAAGAACAAAATCCATGAACAGTTGAGCATATTTAGTAAACTGAAAAAGAAAAAATGAATTCAGAGTTGGCAAAAAAATACTATGATTTTTTTTTCTCGGTATACTTAATGGATTTCATACAACACCGCAGAAGAGAAGCCTCATTAGGGCTCCCATCGGGTGCTTTCAACACGCTTCCTTCATCAACTGTACTGCGTCATCTAGTACACACCTCCAACAGGCAAATGTCATTACAAAAAATACTTCTATATGCCAAAATATATCTGTACAGTGTCAACACATACTGAGAAAAATGTAACAGTTATGTCAAAAAAAAGCGACGGTGGACAGGGTCTTGAAGTGCTATCATAGGTGAATTCATCTATTTACAGTCATGGACTACTTTAAGGGCAATCGAGATGTAATAGTTAAGACAGTACGCCACGTCAAAGTGGCATTTCGAGTATTCGTTAGTTCAAACTGCGACATGGGTCAATGGTGACTATTTAAATTGCACAGACGGATGACACAGAGTGGGTTTTTTTTGTTCATCTATTCTACGACTGATAATAGTCTTATCAGTGACACCGTGGGAGTGATCACACTTTTTGCATTTGTAGCACAATAAAAGGCCCCAAACGACGACATACTCATACACATACATGATAAATTATAAAAGCTACTCAGAAAGCTACTACGAGCGGACTTTTGTTCATTTTGAATGGATCTGCCATCATATACAAATTAACTTAACTTATATACGCTTTGTATATTATGTTCCTCTGGATAAAATCTAAGACGCCTTCTGTTTTTTAAAATATCTTCAAAGCGTTATCAAAAACGAAATAAATTAAAGAGTCTATCTTGCACGTTGCTTTCCAGAATTGTCGGATGGTTTTCTCCGCTTGCTCAAATAATCTCTCATCATGTCACACTTTCGGAAAGAAATTGCAATCACCAGCTGAGGTATTTTTCCTCACTCTGCTTGGCACTTCACTATACACACACACACACACACACACACACACATACACAAATCTGAACTGTTTATAGGTGTTTCAGTCACGTGTTAAAAAAAAATTGAACAAAACAGAAAAAAAAAACCATGCCTGTGTAGCAGCAAAACTCTCGTCAAAAAAATGCTGCCTCGACCTGATCACAGATCAGACAGGCCCGCCCCTTTCCTAAATAACCTGTCCTGGGCTTTACGGGGCGTAATCTGATCCCAGACCTGTGAGTCTCTCCCGCATCGCGACCGACGTGTTCGACAGGCGCTTGACGAAATGACACCAACACTCACGGCGCATCCACATGACACAAAACAAGCAATAAGGCCACACATGATCAACTTATAGAAACCAAACTGCCTCCGTCAGAGGCGTGACATTCACTGCTTCAGTGGTTCAACTAGGTAAGGCATCGGTCCGCCTCTTGTTTTCTTTTTCTTTTGGCACACGAGAACATTGACACACATGCTGACAAGTACACACTTGTGCCCCAATCGAAGTAGACCAGAGTGCGACTCTGTGTGGTGAGGCCCGTTTTGTGTTCTACATTCCAGTTGTGATTTCTTACAGTGGGACAGTGTGTCCGTTTAATGATACAGTAAAATCCACTCATTCTTCTGCGTTCACTCCGGAGAAGCGTGTCGGGGCTACTACTTGGGGTGCAGTTTTTTGGGCGTCCCCTGCTTCTTGGTCTGCCACAGATGACTGGCGATGGTGATGGCGTCCACGCTGGCGGACATGGTTTTGGCTGGGATCTGGCTGAACTGCTTCCGGTCCGAGTTGTACTTGTACAGGCCCTCGATCATCTTGGTGGTGATGCTCCTCGGCCCGATGCCGGCCAGCTTGGTGATCTCCTCTGTCTCGGGGCAGTACGTGTACACCGACCTGAACTGGCACCCGGCGTCGCGGAACAACACCAGGAAGTTGTTGGCTTCGGATTTCTCCATTTCCTGCAGAAAAACACGGAGAAGAGTCATTTGTTTTGTGCAAAGAATATTATTTAAAGGAGACATATTATGCTCATTTTCAGATATTTTGGGCTGCTTAAAGAGAAGGTGTACGTGCTTTAAATGCTCGAGCCTGAAATGCGACTCTTTAATAACGACTCAAAACAATTAATCGTTTTTTTTTCCAAAATAGTTTCGATTCATTTAACAGTTGACAACTAATTGATTCATCGTTGAAGCGCTTTCAAAACATACATCCAGTATCTTGTTCTTCTGCCCTTCGTTGACCTTGCCAGCCAGGCAGCAGTGAGCCAGGGCGTTCTGGATGATGTGCTTGTTGGACTTGGCGCTCGGCTCCTTGTATAGTTTGGGTCCTGTGGGAAAGAAAGACAGCGTGAGATATCGCGTTACATACGGTGGCTGCGGAGACGCGTAAACATCACAGGCACGTATCATACCTGTGTACTCGGCGTTGGAGGGCGTGGACGAGGTGGTGGATTCGTTCTCCCAGTCCTTCTCTCCGTTCCGGCTGCCAGTCGACGGACAGGAGGAGAAACCTTCCGCGGAGTCCGGCCTGGAGACGATCGCATACAAACCGACAAAATGACACCAACAGACAAAACAGAACAAAACACCCACAACAAACACGTAGGCATGTGCGAGGCATGACAGCGAACACAGACAGATTTCACAGACAAGACATGCACACACACACACACACACACACACACACACACACAGAGATGTGGTAGAACGAGGTCAGACACTGTGACACAAATCTCCAAACCCCTGCCCGTTGCCTCGCGTAACATCAAACCGCACACACTCGGAACAGAGAGGCGCGTTCAGCCAAGCAAAGCAAAAGTCTCAGCGCTGTCTTTTTTACGGCTACTGCCAGAGATGAGGTCGAGTACTCGTGGAGGAAACAGCAGAAAACACAGCGGTGAAGCCGAGCAGCCAGCAGAGAGAGGAAGAGCAAAACAACAGCCTGAGAGCAATACTGCAGGAGACAGAGGGAGGGAGAGCAGCAGGAGCATCTCAGCCTGCGAACCTTAACGCAGAAGCGAAAAACGGCAGAAAATGGATTCATTCATTTCACTGTCGACACATCTGTCTACTGTCCGCGTTGGTGAGGTCACACACGGAGCTGTTTCCCCCCGTGGAAGCATTACTAACCTTCCCTTTCTTTCTTTGGGCGAGCTTAGATAGAACGGGATATGGGCAGAAGCTACTTTATTGCCTCTGAGGTGACGCAGGCAAAAAGAACAGGGAGAAAGAAGAGAGGGATACGAGAGAGTCAAGGTGCAGAGTGGAAGAGAAAAAAAATAACCTCATTGTCAGAACACCCCCCCGTTAAATCAATAGCAGAGGAGAGTACAAGATGTCTGGGCGAATGAAATATGGGGTGGGGATGTGAGAGGCTTTAAAAGTTCAATTGCGGGGAGTGCACAGTGGGTGGTGATACACAGACGGATGGTCAAATGTACAAAACCGATGGCAGCATTTGAAAAGGTGACGTGAGATTGTGAGATTTATGCTCGAAGGAGAAGATGCGATTGCGAGGAGCTCGAAGAAAAAGGAGAATGAAAATGAGACGAAGAGTGAAGTCAGTTCTCAGCACTATAGCTGTCGTCAGCTTTAATTAGGTTTCGCTGATGTCTGTCTGCTTCTGCCGGCTCTCATAAAAATGATCATCGCTACAGTAATTAACCTCGATCCGTGTCTCAAGCTATGCCATGTTGGGCCCTTAAATTTGAGGGAACTGGGCCTGGAAAGTCTTTGTAAAGTGTTTGATGTTTAGCAAAAACATACCCCAAAGACGTCTTTCGGATATGACTTTGCTCAGCGGGTTTGATTCGGGGTGAGAATGGAAAGGTGGCAAGAAGACAGAAGATACGTTTTATTCATCGCTTTTGTTCTTTCATAGAGATCCAATGAGAGAACAAGATGATTCAAGTTATCAGACACCCTTAACCCACCACAAGAGTTAAACATTTGGAAAGCAACACTCTGCAAAATACAAACTTTCATCAACATCTCATTTGCTGTAACTTGGTAACTTAGTGGAAATGTTCGAAAAGCTGCCAGCTTCGACTGTGTGTACTCGTCATCTTGGAATCAATTTCCACTGCAAATGCACAGTGTTCAAAATGTAATAGAGTCATATCATTACTTTATAATTATATTTCCACCTCATCTAAAGGCGTAATACTTTTTTGAGGCTGGCAGAGTCGAATATTGTTTCTTCTTCCATCTCTGATTCATCTAAAACTCATTCTACGGGCAGAGATCTGGTCTCACCTGTTGTTCTTCTTGTTATTTGGTTGCTCTCTGTCGTGGTCGGCCAGGTTGAGAGACGCCAAAGAAACGCTCGACACTGAGAAGCCTCGAGGACGCACGCCTGCAGCGCAAAAAACAAGGAGAGGTTGAGCATATGGCTGTCACGCACTGACGGTGTGCGTGATCTGTGTGTGTGTGTGTGTGTGTCGCTCACCCGCCGCTCTCACGGGCGGAGTAGACGACTCCACGACGTCCCTGTGGATGGACTTGGGCCGCGGCTTCTTCTTGAGGCTGCCAGACCGGGGCTTGATGACCTCGTCCATGTCCACCATCAGCTTGAGCTGCTTCTTCCTCATATACTCATTCCTGATGTAATCCCTCCTCGCCTTCTCCTCATCCTTCTTCTGCTGCTCCTCCTCAGCTTTCAACCTGAAGGAGGCGAGCGACACAAAGATTTATTGACGACGTCACTGCGGGAACATCAGCAAGCGGGAATGAAGAGAGACGGACTGACCGCGCGGCCTCCTTCTTCTGCTCCTGGTCCAGCTCCTGCTGCTGCTTCTTCTCCAGAGCCTCCTTCTCCCTCCTCAGCCTCTTCTCCAGCAGAGCGGCTTTCTTGGCTGCCATGTCCTGCTCACCCTTCACATCATCCTGGTGAGGGGACGCACACAAAAACGACGTTCGTGACGAGCGAGCAGACATATTTTTCAATGATGGCGACTCAGTTGAAGTGTTACTACACCGCGTATTACGTTATTATGACAAAACAGGCCCCAGTGTGTCGTTCACACCCTCGAATCTATAAAAGATCAGACACCGATTCTTATATAATATTAATAATTGTGGTATGTAATGTGGCCTTCTGTCAACAGAGCTCTGACATCGCTCTATAATCACAGCTCTAATGGTCTATCATGCGTCCTCGAGTTCTGGCCATTTGTTTGTTTTTGTTTTCCGGCCTAGATTCACTCACGCATTGTTTCTGATCAGCTCATGGCTCAACAGGCACAACGCTGCACATGTTGTACCGAAGCTCGCAGAGTATGAGATCCTTCCTCGTCTCTGCTGCCTGCACACAGAACCATACGGCTCTGAAGACTGTAGTATTAATGAGAAGCAAAGTCATTGTCTGTATCTGGTGGCATTATAGCTTCAATGCAGTGTTTCCAAAACTAGAATAGAAGGTGACCCGAGGGGGAAACGCTGAGTTGAACCGAAGTTGAAGAGCCCTGATTCACATTTTAAGCTGTCAAACACAGGCGCAACTAGTGACACTATAATTGCAGCACTTACACCGCAATAGTTGAAGGTACAGAGCCTTTGTTAATGTCACTAATATCACCCGTTCTTTCCTGCTATGAAACCTCAAAACGTTCGTTTGGAAACAATATAGAAATACGACTGTTTGAGCCAGCATGTTACCTAAGATGGACCGATTTCTGACAGTGAGTACTGAAACACATATCGGTCAAATCCGAAGCAGAAGAATCTTATCTCGGTCGAGAGTTCACCGTCAACAATGGAGAGCTTTGTGTCGTTTGTGTGTTTAAACGAATTCGGGCAGCGTTTAAAACAATAGTTCAGCATTTTGTGAAAATACAGGGAGCATATCTTTTCTCCCAAAGTCCTGCAAATCCCCAGATTTATAAGGCACACAATGTGAAAATGAAAAATTGGTTCCACGTTCCCAGGGTCCTGATATCAACAGTTCTACATGTGTTCGTCCAGGGTCCTGTGTTCCCCAGTTCAATATTTCTGCTACTACACAATAACCCTTCTGTTGTGTTCGGATCAAATAACCCAAACCAGAGCAGGGGAATGTAGGACCTTGGGAAAACATCCCAGATAGAAAAAGAGTTATTGGTATACTACATATCTTCATCCGGTCCACATACACTTGGCACTTGGGCAGTCTGCTCCCGTTTGCCAGAACCAAGCAAAAACCGGGCCATACCATGACCAGATGTCAGCCAAGAGAAACCAAAGAACCCAGAAACTGACCTAAAAATCTGGGCCACAGTTCATTCTGCTCTGGTGGGCTGGATCTGGTCCAGGTTATGTATGTGGGCCAGATGAGGGTGTCGTGTTGCTATCTGGGACAGGACCCTTGGAGAGCACATTTTTCGAGAATTTTTCATGTTCCAAGTCTGTGCCATGTAATCTGTGGATAGGACTCTGGGAACATCGGACGCTGAAGAGCACACACTGTGTTCAGAACTGGGGAACGTTGGACCCTGGGATTACAGGAGTGACTCACAGGTAATAAGATGTGGCAACAGGAAGCATCCTAACTTCATGTTGTTTAGTTTACGGCTTGAGTTTCTGACCATACCCATCGGTGTGTTACTGATAATATTTAGACAACTAACTATTACATGGATTATCATTGTCATTTATTTCACTACACATATGATCTAATACATGATCCTGTGGCTCCGGCTCACCTTGAAGAAGAATCCACAGCACATCTTTTGGTCGTCTCCGTAAGTGTCCCCTCCTACCTCCCCCTCCCCCTGTCCCTCTCCGCTTGGTGGTCCGCCTGGAGGCTTGAGCCCAGACAGAGGCACCTCCACCAGGTCTCTTCTGTCCTGGGGGTCTCCTTTGACGCCGCTGCCTGTGGGCCCTTGGATCTCAGACACCGGTTGACGCAACACCTCCGATGACCCCCGTTTTTTGACTCCCCCCATGGACGGAGCCGGCTCCTCCCGTCTCTCACCTTCCTTCTCTTTGGCTCCTTCTGTAGCAGAAGGCTGAGGAGTGCCCGCACTCTTCCTCGCCACCGTCTCTTCTTCGTCCTTAGCGTTTTCTTTGTCGTCCTTGTCCTCTTGGCTCGCGCGTCCCCCCGGCCCCTCATCGTGGCTCAGGTAGGCAAACGAGCTGAGCTGGGTTTGGCTGGAGTTGAACCGCCTCAGTCTGGGCAGGCTGTCCACCGAGCAAGGGGTGTTGAGCATCCGACTGAAGGGTGTGACCTTCAGATCGTTCGGTCGCGGAGTCCGAGGAGTCCTGGCGTGGAAGGAGGCCGGTCGCCGCTTGATGCCGGCGGGGGAACGATTGGGAGCGTGGGGAGAGCCGGAGGAGGAAAGGATGGGAGACAAAGACCCAACGGAGCCTCGGCCTGATCCCCGGCCTGTTACGCTGCTGCTGCGCAACTCCCGGAGCTGCCTGCAGGGGGGGGGGGAACAAAACAGCAACGAGGGCGTGTAAGTGTTAGCAGAAAACGTTCTTTTCCAGTAAAAATACAAACATCTGTCATGAAGTGGTACCTGTGTGGAGAAGGAGCCGGAGGAGGGATGACCCAGGATTGCTGCTGCTGCTCTCTCATGGCCATGATCTTCTCCTGCTGCTGGGACAAACGCTGCATCTCCGTCTGCAGGAAGCCCAGCGACGTGTTCAGCCTCTCGATGGAGCGGGTGTAATCTGCGAGGTCGATTTCCCCCGGAGTCACACCTGTATCGGCACAGTGAAAAAAAAAACACAGGTCAGTCAAGATACCTCCCAGAGAAACATCATCATTCTGGGGGTTGTCTGCCCTGCTAACTTTGGTTGCGTCCCTACTGTCTTTACTCACCTCCGCTATCCTCACAGGGGGATTTAGGAGCTGCGCCGTCTGGCTTGCACCTCTCCGCCCGCTCCATGCTGCTCTGGCCGGTTTCCTTTGAGGACGTGAGCGGCTCCGGAGAAGGTGTTTCTGCTCCGCCTGAGCTCGGGCTGAGAGGGGCAGTGACTCCTTTTCTTCTCACGACATTCAGAAAGGCCGTCCTGCCCATCTTCTGACGATGGCGGGTGAAAGCTGCTTCCACCTGGAAAAAAACGCGAAGCCAAGCTTACACCGTTTATCGTAGCCAGCAACTTGTAAAAAACAGAAATGATCGTCTGATTTTCAAGTTTCTGACGGTCTTTGAACGACTCATGTGCGACTTTCAGCAGGAAAAATGACCAAATCTGAGATAAAAGTAGTGATATTTAATCAAAATCAAGTCATTCTACTAGTCTCTTTTGAAATGTTTTTGGTGGGTGAAAATGAAATTGAGAAATAATGTAACAGGAGCTACACTCTCGGCTATGTCTATATTTGTTCACCTTCTTCTTCTGGGCTTCGATGGCTCTCCGTTTCTCCTCCAGCTTCATCCTCAGCTGAATCATCTCCGAGGCAATCAGGTGGGAGGGGTCTCTGGGGGAAGGCGTGACTGGGGAGGGGGATGTGATGGGCAAAGGAGGTGTGGAGATCTAGAAAACAAAGTGCAAAGATTATTCACATTAACTCGACGACACATGACTGCAGATTGCATTCCCAAAAATAAGAGTTTGAATAAAAGGAAACACAAACCTGAGAGGGAATACTTCTTGCCGGGTGCGTATACGGCACGTTGAGGTCTGAGCTCTCCGGTGTGGTTCCTCCGCTGCTCCGTCCCTCCAGCTTCCTGAACTTCTGCTCTGCGAAGCTCGTCATCCGGACCATGCCGCCTCCAGAGCCTCCGGAGGACGAGGTGGGGCTGGCTGTGTGGGATCTGGGGAGTGTGGGCGCTGAACTGGGACAGGGGCTGCTCCTGTCACCTCCGTCTCCCCTCTCCCCGTTAGAGTCAGCGTCGCTCGCTCCTTTCTGTCCTCCCTCCTTGCTTCTCTCCCTCTCGGGCCGGTCGGACAGAGGGCACGACCGGGTCATGGCCTCACAGTCTGGGTCCATATCTGAATAGTCTCTCAGCGAGGAGGAGTCCTCGTCCAAGCTCTGGATGTCCTCCGTCCTCACGTGGATGCCGGTGTCGACCTCATCAGTGGACACAGAGTTCGGGTCGTGGTCGTTCAGCCGGGCCTTAGCCGAGCCCTGGTCGTCTCCTTGACCGTGGGCACCTGGGGGGTCTGAGGGCTCATCACCGTGGAGATAGAAGCCGTTATCTCCGTCCCCAACGGCCAGGCTGGCGTGAGGCCTCTCCGTGTCGTGGATAATCTTCAGTGCCTCCTCGATGCTCGGAGGAGTCGACGGGCTGATCTGCCCACTGTGGTTGTCAAGGTGATTGTTGGGGCTGTGGTTGCTCTCTGGGAGGACTCCATTGGAGTACCTGGGGACAGGAAAGAGCAAATTAAGTGACGCTGGTTTAAAGTAACAGTCGGCTGTGATGCATCTTTACCACCTCTCCTACTCGTCATGCAGTTTGAACACTAGCTTCACTGTTGAAACATAGCAACAGATACTGAACAAGCAGCCAAATGTTTACTGTATCCTGCCGGTGCTGCAAGTGCCAGCATGGATGTAACTATAAATGTAGGCTAATACACCTACCTCTTCTCCAAAAGAGGTAATAAAAACAATCCTTGTATCACTTAAAGTACAAAACTCTCTGTAAAGTTTTTATTAGTTAGTTAGTTTCTATTGTTTTTGAATGGCATGTCGGTATAGGTACAAAATAATACAAAGGGGGAACTTATAAATCAATGAAAACATAAATACATTTAAAAATGCTTCAATTAAACTGGAAAATGAATACAAAGGGTCAATACATTAAGACACATCTTAAAAATGTACTTAGTCATCTATTAATTTAGTATTTCATTATCTAACGATCATTACACATCCTTCTACTTTACCTGCTTTGGTTCTTCACTGAGAATGTGTTGTTCCTCC
>OMLP01032243.1:7584-19519 GCA_900302685.1 Spondyliosoma cantharus | reverse complement strand
TCTTCCACTCCTTCGGTGGAGGAACCGGCTCTGGCTTCACCTCTCTGCTGATGGAGCGTCTTTCTGTCGACTACGGCAAAAAGTCCAAGCTGGAGTTTGCTGTGTACCCAGCTCCCCAGGTGTCCACGGCCGTGGTGGAGCCGTACAACTCCATCCTGACCACCCACACCACCCTGGAGCACTCCGACTGCGCCTTCATGGTGGACAACGAGGCCATCTACGACATCTGCCGCAGGAACCTGGACATCGAGCGTCCGTCGTACACCAACCTGAACCGCCTCATCAGCCAGATCGTCTCCTCCATCACCGCCTCTTTGCGCTTCGACGGCGCCTTGAACGTGGACCTGACAGAGTTCCAGACCAACCTGGTGCCCTACCCTCGTATCCACTTCCCTCTGGCCACCTACGCTCCGGTGATCTCAGCAGAGAAGGCCTACCACGAGCAGCTGACTGTGGCCGAAATCACCAACTCCTGCTTCGAGCCGGCCAATCAGATGGTGAAATGCGACCCTCGTCACGGAAAGTACATGGCCTGCTGCCTGCTGTACCGCGGCGACGTGGTGCCCAAAGACGTCAACACGGCGATCAGCAACATCAAAACCAAGCGCTCCATCCAGTTCGTGGACTGGTGTCCCACAGGCTTCAAGGTGGGCATCAACTACCAGCCTCCCACTGTGGTTCCTGGAGGAGACCTGGCCAAGGTGCAGAGGGCGGTGTGCATGCTGAGCAACACCACCGCCATCGCAGAGGCCTGGGCTCGACTCGACCACAAGTTCGACCTGATGTACGCCAAGAGGGCCTTCGTCCACTGGTACGTCGGAGAGGGGATGGAGGAGGGAGAGTTCTCAGAGGCCAGAGAGGACATGGCTGCCCTGGAGAAGGACTACGAAGAGGTCGGGCGGGACTTCCTCGATGAAGACGAAGGAATAGAAGTAGGGGATGATTATTAAAAAGAGTTTCAGGGCGTCTGGTGTATCTGACAGATACCCGGCTTCCTCTTCTGTCGGACGATTAAAAACTTGAGATGTTATAATGGAGATGAGGACGATATTTTAGCTGATCTTCATGAGTGGATATCGATTTAGGGTCGGGTTTGGACACAAATTTAGAAATCATGTCCGGAATCGCTTCAGGTCACGTCATCGATGTGGAAAATATATCTCTTCAGCTTTGCACCACACATGACCTCATATATATGTGTATATAAAGGGAATTTTTATTTCTGTTTATACCTGCGCACATCACAGCTTACATATATTTATTTTATCGCTGTTTAAAAGCTAGTGAACCATCAAAGAATGTATTTATATGCACATCCGTCACTATTCTACACACGTCTACCGCAGTATACAGCAGAATACTTTGTTTAATATTAGATTTTGTTGCGTTTGACTCCTGTGTTTTAACTTTTGTACTATTTATGTTTGAGATTGTACTTTTTTCTTGTGCACATTTTGTCTGAGAACACTTTGAGAATTTGAATATGACCGTAGTGCACACGGTAAATAAAGAATATTTTGCCTCCTTTTCAAAATAAGAGCGTACTGACCTGATAACAGCAGGTAATAAAGTATGATTCATTTTGTGTTAACCTGCTGATTGTTTGTTAATAGCTGCATTCAGATTCGGCTCCATAAAATGAGAAACATTATCTATAAAGAGGAATAAGAAAGACTGAACAAGTGAAAAGGGTCATACTATGTTTTTTAAATGAAAATATTTCCTGAAAAAGCACATTTCCCTCTTGATATGAAGTGGAAAGGAACTTTAAAATTGCATTACAGCATCAGTACCTCAAATGTGTACTTGAGTAAATGTACTCAGTTACATACAGAGTACTCGCAGTGGTCACATCACCCATCAGGTCGGGTGAGGTGGGTGTGTTTCACCACAAGATGGCGACGTGGCGTTACTCACCTGCTACAACAGCTTCCAGAGCAGAATTCAAACATCTGAAGGCCAAAAGACAACATGTATTATATTGACACACACACACACACACACACACAGTTTACACTATATGGTCAAAAGTATGTGGACACAAGCCACATAACTCATCCCATTTGAGAGCTTTTTCCGTCTTACATTTATGGTCATTGATCTTCTTATTAGTTTTAATCTATTTGTGCCGTGCTGGCTTATTACTGTGAACACTCAGAGAAAGCTCAACTAAAGCGGATTTGTCTTCTGCTACAGTGGTAAAATGTACAAAAGACTTCTCCTCCTTTATGGATTTTCTGTGCAGAACCACCAGAGACACGCCGACACTCCGGTTCAGGTCTTTAACTCAGAGTTTCTGAAGTTGCTTCTGGACTTTTTTCTTCCTCCTTCCTCAGTGGAGGAGGCCTTCGTTTGGGCTCTGTAATTGCTTTGATGTAATTAAGGCTCAGTTTGAACAGAATCTAGGCGGTGTGGACAGGGGATTTATAAAAGGTCGTACAGGACGGAGAGGAAGATAAATGTTGAAACCTCTTTCTGTTTCACGGGAGCTGTTAAGTTCTCCTGTAAAAAAAGAACATGAAGTGTCCTTTTCAGACCGGATTTCACGCCGTCACACCTGCTCAGTACAGGAAATTAGAAAGGCAAAGAAAGACAGATTGCTGAATGCTAAAGGCGCAATAAATGGATCAAGAAAGTGAGTTTATCTCCAAATATGATGGTTTTGAATGTGACGCTTCCAGATAAACCGACGGATGAAGTGTTTGTTCGAGTGGCGAGGACATTCTTCCACTTCTTGAGCTAAATAAACTCCTGAGAAACCCTCCTGGATTAGCTGGAAAATGCATCGTCACAGAGCTGAAAACTGGAGCACTTTCACCGTGCGATTCTCAGATTGTTCGATTTATTTGTCAGTGTGCAACAAAAAGGGTTGCACAGACGAAAACTCCTTCGTGCCGCACAAACACAGAAACGTATCCTTGTATTCTTTGTCCCTGCAAAGACGATACCAAAAGTTTAGGTACAGACGTCTTTGTGTATTGATTTGCAGGAGAATAGAGAGAGTTTACTGAAGAGAGTCCATATGAGTGAGAACAAAAGAGCACAGCAGGTCGGTACAAAGGGCCACGAAGTGGAAAAGAAAGGCTCGATTTAACGAACAATCCCAATGTCCACACTCGAGCCTCGTCCACACAAACACGGGTAAATAAATCTCTGTCGATGGCCGGTGAAACGTGACGGCTCCTCACAGAATCTACCTCGATAATTTGCCAGCAAAACATTGTAAACAGCTGTTTTTACCCCTTTTCCATCACCGCATATTCAGTCTGTGTCGTTACTAAATCAAGCAAACATCCATTCTGTCATGATGTTACAAACACTCATAAACTCTGTTTCTGCCCGTCCACATGTAATCATTGAAAACTAAGTTTCTGAAGCTCTTCACCCTGGAAGGAGCTTTCAAAAATCTGTTTTCGGTGACCTGAGACGCTGTTTACGTGTGCGCTGAAAGCTAAAGCATGTACAAAAAGCTCAATTTTAAGAGATACCTGCGTATGGCCTCAAACTCACAGACTTTCAAGGCCATGAGCGCTCCCTGCAGGACACCTTGAACCCTTTCTGGCCACTTTCTGTGCAGTTAAGGATCTGAGTTCTTCTAGAAACACATGAAACGATAATAATTAAAACACCACGACTCACACATGGCTCATTCATTGTTCTTTAATATTAAAACAGCCAAAAAATACAATAAGCGTTTCTTCATCCGTCCCTCACCCACAATGTTTCTCCCCCTCCAAAAGAAAGAAAAAAAGTCACAGTACAAACCCCGATAGAAACAATAACCATGACTTCACACTGTTTCTTTAAATTGGACTCGATGTGGCGTCAAAGCACACACAGCAGGACGAATCAGCAGGATGGGTTTTATGAGACACACGTGACTCTGAAGATGTTTCGGCCTAAATAACATTGTGTTTTTTACCGCTCGGTTTGTCGGCTCCTCTCGTCCAAAAGCAGAAACAGCATCGAGGACGTTCATCGTTGTGATTAAGGATTCTCGCGTGAAGCCGAACGTAATCGTCTGACTCACTCTTGTACATGTAATCACAGCCTTGAACGCTCTCCGTCCTTGTTTTGCTGTAACGGTAAATGATTTTTCTTTTTTATCTGTAGTGCTTTATGCTCCATAACCGTGGAGTGTTTCCAAACTGTTTGCAGCAAAAGAAAATATTTTAAGGACAAACGCGGCTGCAAAGTGAAGAGGAACACATCCAGAAGAGCTTTTTAAACTAATTTTAATTAATGAATCAGGACACGAGTTTTAATTGAGGTTTACATAACTGATGTGATACCAGAGGAGCGTTTAATGGCTCGAAACCACTTTGGCAACCAGTAAAAAATATAAAAAAATATAGAAAATTAAATAACAAATAGCATCCTGCAACTGTCATGAACGAGTGCACGAGAACATCACAGCAGAAATTACAGTAAATCATGTAAAAACAAACAAAATGAAATCACTTCCTGTCCCTCTAAGCCCACAAATTTTAAATTATTCGTCAAAAAAGTTGCTGTAAAACGATATTAAATAAATAAATAACTCTCAGTTAAACACTAACACCAACCAGGAGACAGTGTAATAAAAAAAGACCTTACAACATAAAGTACTGTACATGTGTTTAGCTCTATTGCTGTCTAATTAAAGGCTCGATGACCTCACAGATCTGCTACCATATTTGGTAAACAGGAAAAGAAGCCGCCCCCACGAGAATACACAAGACTTGACGTGACAGACGGGTTTTTTTCTTCGAGGTCGTCTCACGGTTACAAATGTTCTGCTTCCCTTTACACCTTCAGGTAAAGTTTCAGTCTGTAGAAATGTTGACGTAAAGTAATAAAAATGTCGAAGTCATACGCTAACAGCTGCTAACTACCCCCATCATACCGTGCTCGAATTATGGGAGTGTCCTGACCTGTTTTCCATGGTAACAGGACGCCGACTCTAAAGTCTTAATTCATTCATTAAGATCGAGCCTAGCGACTTTACAAGTTAATTGTACCAACACTATTTTTATTCCTTTAGCAATTAGCTAACGCTTCTAAGGCCTTGAAAGTACCTCTTGTGTGTCAATCATCACAATATTTTTGTTACTCACAATAGTTTTGACGAGCACAGGAAGTATAACCTCGTAACTCATGAATACAGCTACTTAGCTCAATTAGCTGTGCAGCTTGCCAGACTAATGGCTTAGCGTTGCTGTTTACACTGTTAGCACAGGAACTTGAGCGTCAGGAGAAGGAGGTTACTATCTGACGACCACCTCTTGAGATACAAAGTGGTGTTACGAGACAGGACAGGCTAGCTGGTTAGCATGCTAGCTCCATAAGGTATCTCCACAGCACTGAGTCCCCAAACTCCACTGTGATGTGCTGGAACTCTCTCTTATTTAACTGGTGAGAGGGGAAATGCACTTTGTCATTGGCTTGTTTGTCATCTGTAAAGCACTTTTATTGAACTAACCTGTACAATAAGGATGTTTTTGTCAAAACTTCACTTAGATTTTTGCCATTTCTGTCATGAATACTTAACGTTGTTGAGGAATACGTGACATTTTAAGTTTTCAGGGACTTGAACCAGAGCCACAAAGACAAAACCTGCTTTTTTTATCCTGCTTCTACATGACACAGATGCATGAAAATAGCACAAAACGCTGTCAAGCGATGTAATCGTCAAAGTATGTGTCCACAAATAAAAACGTCTTCCCGTTTCAGGTAAATGTGCCAATAGAATCCTGTCATGGTTGTCAGTGGCATCAAGAGAAAACTACGTCTATCACCTCCTTCACCAAACTTCACCCACATTTTGTCGAATTTAAGAAAAATCTCACCGTCGCACAAAAACAAAGCATTTCCTCTGATCTACAGGTGAAACTTAATACTCGATTGTAGGAGCTTTACTCTACTGAGGTGATACAAACTATACTTGATATGTTGAAGAAGCTTGTTTTGTCCATCAAACGGTGTGCTACGGGTATAAAACACACGCACACACGCACACACACACACTCTCTCTCTCTCAGTCTACCAGGGGCGCGCGCACACACACACACACACACACACACTCCGGTAATGACCACGTTCCCTCTCACTCGTCGTCACGTTGTTGTTGGCCGAGTAATGATGATACGTCAAGCAGGCATCCTCCAAAATAACCAATTAGGGAGTGAGTCAGCTGAATCCGGCTGCGTCTTGACAGGAAGTGTCCCTCGTCTGGGTAGATCTGTCCCCCAAAAACACGACAGATGCACAAGTAAGGAAGATATAAACACACACAAGGTCTAACAAAACTCAACTTGAACAATGAAGGAAAAGAAAAGAGCTGATTTTTGATGTCCTCTACTCAAAGGCCTTTTAACTGCTTTAATTGCATATTTAGTTTGCAAATACTGAAGAAGGCGACGATGTGATGTGGTCGAAAGCTCAAGAACGAGCCAGACAGAGGATCCTGAGTGGAGATTTTGTTCGGATTTCTTTGTTTCGGTCTCTCTGAATGTCCCTCTCATGAAAACAAATAACTTTCATTTATAGTTCCATGAGTGTGTTTCTTGAGTCTATTCAATGGTTAAACAAGGTTTTTATGAGCTCAAGGATGTTTTAAATTGATCTGAGATCACAGAGGACTGTCAGCCTTCAGCTAAAGTGAAAACCCATAAAAGATTACAGAAGCGTTACGGCCGCACAATATTTCATAAACTGCTTGAATCAGAAGCTTTGTAAAAGTATTTCTCATCTTTAATACTTGAAATGTTTTCGAAAACAAACATTTTGCGATACTGTCTAGAAAGAAAGACTTTTGCTGAAACAAACATTAATGTTAGATAAACATATTTCAGTCATGCTTTGGGTTCTTCAACACTTCCTGTATCATTTAAAGCTCTTAAACCTTACAGACTATTAGAACCTTTGTAGCATTGTCTTAAAAATGCAGTTTTTCCAATGCAGTTTGGAACAGAAGACTTTTTTCCTTCTTCCAGGTTTTGTGAATATTAATCAGGATATACTTTAGTATCTTTACAGAATCGGGCTGACAGTTTTCAAATGTTTGTACATGTATTATTTGGATTTTTTTGTAATGTGCTTGAAATATCTGAACAACATTTTTGGGGCATTATTAAGAAAAGAAAGACATTTACAGGTGACGTCTGGTTGATTATAAGTTCAGGACAGTAATGAAGAACACAATAGCTTTCGCTCAAACACAAAGATTAATTCTTAATTTCTGTGTTAGACAAACATATTTCTGACATTATTTGGTGACTACAACACTTCCTGTATCATTTAAAAACCTTAGAGACTCTAAGGATCTTTGTAGTATTGTCTTAAAAATGCACTTTTTCCAATGCAGTTTGGAACAGAGGACTTTCTTCACCCAGATATTGTGATTGTTATTCAGGCTTTCTTTAACTTTCTTTAACAACACACTGTTCTTCAGTACAATTACAGAATTAGGACCAAAATTCCTAAAACACACGTCACTGTCTTTGTGAAATTTGCACAGTTTAAGTTGTTTTTTCTACAGAATGAAATGTGTCCTGTTTACCTGCATAGTGTAATTGGCTCCGATCTTTATTAGGTGTTTGATGAGCTCTGCCGAGTGCTGAAAGTGAACGTTCGCTGTGGAGAAACACAAGAGACGACGAGGTTAATTCCACCGCTGGGATATAAAAGCTCCGGCTCTGGTCAAGGTCAAGTTTTTAATGTTCTGCATCACGGACAAGCTCAGTTCTAGAAAGGACACAACGACCAGCTGAAGAGACTCACACATACATTTAATATCACACATCACAGCTTGTTTGCAATGAGAAAGAAGAATAGAGGAAATGTGCGTACCATCAGCGGTGCCATGAGCCAGAAACAGAGTTCCTCCCTGCAGACCTTTCATGTTGGGCAGGACTTTAGACGCCTGGAGACAAAAAGAAAGAAAGATTCTTAATCAATACACTATATTTTATAACTTTATATGCTTTGTATGTAAAATCTCAAAGGAATCGTTCAGCATTTTGGGAAATTATATGGTTTATTTTTCTAGTATTGTCTTAAAAATAGAGTTTTTCAAGTGGAGTTTGGAACAGAGGATTTCAGATTTTCTGACTTTCTGTCTAAACGTAACACAGTCAATTTACCAGCACCTCTGAATGTCAAAAACTAACATGTTATGTCCTGGTGTGGTTTTAGTGGTGATTATACCAAGGATTTTCTCTTGGAACCATTATCAACCCTTATTTTAAGTAAAATAATTGGAAGAGTGTATGTGAAGGGGTTATTTTTCTAGTATCGCCTTAAAAATGCAATTTTTTAAGTGCAGTTTGGAACCGTAATTTTCAGATCTCTACCAGCATCTCTAAAACTCACAAATTTACACTTTATATTTCAATTGTTTAGACTTAATTACAATAAAATGTTAAAATAATGAACAAACGACAAGGCGCCAGAAATAAAAGTACTGAATGGAAACAAAATAACATAAAATGTTTCCCGTTGTGTTTGTGAGACTCTAACAGCGCCCGTGTGAGCAGAAAGTAGGTCCCGGAAAGGTCACGGAGGGATATTCTGAAAGCGACTTGGCCTTTATAGTGTGTAGTGGAATTGAACATTTGCAGAGAAAAATATCTTCACGCTCACACAACTGGTGAGTGTCTGGTATTTTAGATTGCATTTAGATCTATCGCTCAGGGGAGTTTGGTTTGAGGCCGTTATATTGGAGGATATCTCAATCTCATCATTCAGTTTGTTCCCAGCTGGGATTGAAACAGGAAGGTTTCTCCGGTTTGTCAGTCACTGCACATCAACAGCCGGACGCTTTATAACCCATTTCAGTCTCAGAGGTCGGGCTGAGTGATGATGTCCTGCTGATTATTGTCTGATCACATCGCGCCACATTCTCCCTCCTTCTGATGTCATTTAAAGCAGACCCCCCCACCTCCAGCTGTGACAGTCACAAAAATAGCGTACCCTGGCCCAGTTATAGGCAACCCACTTAGGAGGAAAAACACACTTTGACTGCAACCTTCACTTAGAGGACAATTGTGTAATTTCTCTGTTCAGCCTCTGGCATTTTTCTTGTTCTCATGTTTGTGTGTTTCGCAAAAGGACAAAGGTTTGGACTGTTGCCTGAAATGCTTGTGGCCAAATTTATTTTGTTATTGTAGCACGGACGGAGACCGTTTTGTTTGTGAATTGAACCAAAGAATGAGAGCAGAGAGTGTTTTCATTATGTCGTGTGTGTGGTCTGCTCCACAAACCTTTGTGAATTCTACCTGGAATCAAAAAAAAAAAAAAGAGAGAAAAGTATTTTTCTTTTAGTCTAAAATGTTATTTGGATTCTAGAAATAATTTGTGGTTATTAAATTTTTAAGCTGCGCACCAGCAGCCTCTCAGCTGTGGCTCTATTCAAGTCAGTGGAAGTAAATGTTTTTAAAAAAAAAGTCTCCACCACATCTTTACAGCCACACCACAACATCCTGGATGTTGCAGCTGTTGCACTTGACGGGTGAACCTTATTCCAAGTCGACAAGGAGAGGTGGACTCCGTTTACGTTATTGAGGCTTGGTGCTTCTACTATCCACTGTAAAGTTACAAGCTTTATTTAACTTTGTTGTTGTTTGCATCCATTATTATAATTTGTGTGAGAACAGAGCAGTTAGCCAAGAGATGAAATCATTATAACATTTAAAGTATTTATACAGACACTACGATGTGATTATTGTTCTGGAGTTGTTTCAGATTCGGGGTTTTATTGCCGCCACACCAACTCTTTTTTAATTTTTTATTTATGCATCTGGCTGCTGGAAAATATACAATTTGAGACATAAAAATGATAAAAACAAGCTCAGCAACAGATGGAGTATTGATTAAAGCAGCTCACTTGGTATTTGTTCTCCTCAGTTGAAGGCGAGCCAAGATATCTCTCCGAGAACGCAGAAGCTGGAAGAGATACGAAGGTTAAGTTGCTGTATGTAGTCTTAAGATCTTTAACGGATTTGACATGTTTAACAGTAGCCCTTTTACATAGAGAAGGCGGCACATTTGCTCCAATGTAAGGCCGGCAAATTGCCGCCTTTTCTTTCTAAAAGCGAGGCGTAATATTCCTCCTTTTCCAAAAGCCGCCACTTGGCCTCCTCTAGGCGTAAACATGTGACGTGACGTGAAGCACGAAGTTGGGCAGTGAACAGTGACAACGAATGTGTTGTCAAAATAAGAGCTTTATATTGCACCCCATTGGAGTTTAGAACTGGGTTCTTAGCGGGGGGGCTTTTAATTTGAAAGTAGCGACCATTCGTAGCTTGCCAGTCGCTACACAGCTAGCGGACACAACCAAACAGCTCCGCTAGCTGTCAGCTACAGAGATCCAGGAGACTCTAGCATCTCCTGGATCTCAGCGGCTTTCCAGTTGCTCGTGTGGACGTCGGCGGATGAAGTGATGGACTGACTGCTGTGATCAGCTGTTTCCTGGTTTTAAAACTCCCCGCGGTGGCCCGAACAACAGTGCACGTCATCGACACCGCCGCCCATCTCACGCAGAGGCCGGCACATTTACGCCTCATTTTTAGATAGCAATGGAGGCGGAAATGAGTGTACCCTCCGAGGAGGCGCATTGGCGGCCCAAAACAGGCCGCCAATATGCCGCCTTCTGTCTAAAACCGCGGACCGGGCGGCAAAAGGGCGGCCTATTGGCGGCTTATTGCCCAGTGTAAAAACGACTAGTAACATAAGAGAAACCTATATACACTGCGTGAGCCAAATCCTTCTCCTGCTCTGCCTGCACTCATTACAAACACAGGAACCAGAAGAAGTCTATTAAACTATAATCACATCCAGCTGCACCTCCTCAGCTGTACAGTTGCTTCAATACTCAGTCGAAGCTCCCAGAAATGACGGGAGCTTTTCATCCTAAAATTCAATAAGAGAGAATTCCCGAAAGCGCAACCTGAGGATAATTAAAGTCACATTACCCAGACAATACACCATGTAGGATAAAGACGTCAGCGCCGCAGCAGCAGAAGTAATAAGCCTCCACGTCCCTGCAGGGTGGATTAAAGAAGTGGAGATATATGAAGGACTGCTCACCGTACATTGTCCAGTCAATGACAGGAGCCTGAGCTGCAGCACATCGGATCAGCTTCTCCGTCGACTTCAGCATCATCAGTGTGAGGAAGCCGCCGTAGTCCTGTTTAAAGTAAAAAATACTCTTGATTTAGATTCAACCAAAGCAGAAAAAAACAGAAAAAGTGTTTAATATTTACCTTTAGGCGGAATAAAGGGAAAGTTGTACACTATTTTTTCAAATATTGTCTTAAAAATACACATTTTTAAAAGCAGTTTTGAACAGTGGATTCTTTTAGGTATTGCAATTTTGATTTACAAACGCAACAAAACCCACATAAGCAGCAGGCTGTATCTAATCTCATAACAATGTGCTCTCTTAAATTACCCTGTTTGAGTTAATTGAGTTGTCAGACAGTTTAAATGAGCCTCATTGAGCATTTTGAACCACACTGTTGACGCAGATTGATCCAGTTGCGCATGTATTCAGTCGGCTGCAAAATCAGGGAGAAAGGTTCGATTAATTCACAGTCTGATGGACGAACCTCTCCGAAGACTCCGACTCGGGTGCGATCAACAAACGGCAGCTTCGTCAGGTACCTGAGAACACAGAGGAGACGTCTTAAATCAACCAAATAACAAGTGGAGTTCTGTATCACAAGCTTTTACATTTCATCGCACACACTAAGCTGAAGCTCTGATTCAAGGAGACTGAGAAGTTTTAATCCAAGTGATCAACAGTAAGAAGACCACAGGAAGTCACTGACAGTGCTCGTGTGGTGCCTTCAGGAGCTGCTGGGAAAAAAAACCTTTTCAAAAACCTTTTTCAGTCTCATCTCAGTCTTCAAAAATCTAAACGAGTGACTAACGGTTCTAACGGATATATATAATG
>OMLP01032237.1:20731-31063 GCA_900302685.1 Spondyliosoma cantharus | reverse complement strand
TGGGGCGAGACGGCTTCTTGGGCGGCTGCGTGCCGACGATCTCCGCCTCGTCCTCCGTATCTACCACCTCCTCCTCCTCGAGGAAATCTGGAGACACGAAGGAGACGCGAGGTTGGAAGAACGAGCTCACATGTGTGTAAACACGCGTGGCTGTGCGTGTGTGTGTGTGTGTGTGTGTGTTTGTTCGTTAATAGTTACCATCTGGGTTGGGGAAGAAGAACGGTCTGTCATCTTCCTCCTCATCCATCTTCATATATTTGTAGAAACCAAACCTGGCAGATGCACACAAACACAAACACACACACACACGCGCACGCACACACACACACACACACACACGCGACCGCATGCATTAACAGAAGGCTGAGGTTTCAATGTTGCCTCGCGGAATAATAAACTTAATCTCGCGGTGAGAGGTCGCATGAATCACCGCCATTAAATTCAGACTCCAAAAGTTATTCTGCATAATCAGTGTACTCGTTCATAACCCACGAGACAGAGACAAATGTGCCCCGAGCTCCCCGAAAGAGATAAAAGCAATATTGCCCTTACTTCTCCAAGTAGATGGGGGACTCTCTGTAGAAACACTTGTTCTCCCGCTCCATGTGGGTGAGGCGTGTGAAGTCGTTGGGGTAAACGAAGGAGAGATACACCTGGAAGGAAGGTTAAACGTCAGTCAAAGACGCGACAGATGACGAGGTTCGTCTTCATTCATGTTCATTGTGTTAGAGTTCGGTTAACGTCGGCGTTTAAGTCTAAAGATCCACTTCGGCAGCACGATGCTGGATGTTTCTCGTGGTTATTCCTGTAAAATCGGACATGGATTTTTTATTTTTTTGGGTTTTAATGACATCAAGACACCACAGCTGATGGCCGCCTCGCTGGCCGCATTTATTTGTTTTGTCTGTGAATTCAGTTTTCTGCCGTGGTGCAACAATCACATTGTTCGTATCATTTTCAGAATGTTGTTTTCAATTCTCTCGCAAGTGCTCGCTTCCATCTTTCTCTCTATTCTCTAATACTATTATTGTTATGCACCAATATACCGGAGCAGAGTCCGTCTCGAGGCAATGAGGCTCGATAATGATTCTCACTTCCAAGCTTGTCGCTTGTGTTTGCGGCTGCAGTAACGCGTGGCGTCCTGAAGGGGGGAGCAGCGCTCAACACTCGCCGCTTCCTGCTTCCTCTGTGTGTTTTAAAGGGAGGGATGAGGAGCTAATGTTCACACATCAGCATCCAATCAGCTTCTGTGTTATTGTGTTTTCTGTCTGGTTGACTTCGAGCTGACTCTGCACGGCGGCTCTGTTTGAAAGATTGCTGAGGAAGAACACTTTCTGTCATGTGTACAATAATTTATAAGGCTTTACACAACTCTGTGTGCATCTCGATATTCATGCATGACAACTTAAAACAAGGCTTATAAAGTTTTACAAGTTGTTAATGTCTTATGTTAAAGCCCTCTGCTTCACACACTAGCTGTAATTGTCTTTTTAATAATGCCATTTCAAACGAGATGTTGCTGTTGTCTGGATGTCAAAGACACCAACAAGAGCAACACGGTATAAGAATTAAGCACAGCAGATCCGTCGGGCAGGTCGGACCAACGTGTTTGACTAGATTTCTTTACAAGGAGGACGACAGGAATAAACAAGTCTGACGATTTCACATCTCAACAATGCAAATCAGCCGGCGAGTCTTTAGCCAGTTCTCAAGACACACAGAGAACTGCTCTGATATATTATAGCAGATTATAAATTCTGCATAAAAATCACGAGAAACCTCCGATGCGCTCTCTTTTAAACTATTAAAATGCATTATTCATCACGCCACGGTTCTGTCAGACCTCTAAAACAACTAAACGCTTGATAATTTTAAAGAGTTTTCTTCTGATTGTTACGTGCATTTGCATCTTTATCTAAAGAGACCCTCTAATAAACTGAACTTGCTCCTTTTTTATTAGAAATCTAACGTATCTAACATAAAATCTCACGTGACTTTGGTGAGCTTTAAGTAAAGTGACAGCTGCGTGAGGCTATTAGCGACTGTATGATACAATAACACGGTAATAATGAGCACTATGATCTGCTAACTGTGAGACAAAAATAAATCACAGTGAGTATCAAAGCCCTGACGATTCCTTTATCCTTCAAAACGCACCGACTCACAGTTTAATCGAATCAGACAGAGCATTATAAACCCGTTAAGTGACAGTTTATTGTCTGATCGGTGTGTGTTTATAATGCACCATAGATACGACCTTCGTGGAAAGCGTTACTGAACTCACTCTCAGACACGCAGGTTTTTGGGAGGTTTTTGTGTGATCCAGCAGGAAGGTGATGCTAAAGGTGACTTACAAACTGCAGGCCCTGGTATCTGGCGATGGGAAAGTCTTTGACCACGTACGTCGGAGAGTAGAGGCACGCCGGAAGAACGTTTTCCAGTCGGGAGGGGTCGATCATAGGAGCTGAGGAACGGAGGAGACGGAGAAAAAAAAAATTATGAGAGGTCGGGCACGAACAAATACGGAGTTCAGCTGGAGTCTGAACGCTGGGAGATGATCGGGAATATGCAACCCAGACAGCCAGGAGAAACGGCACGTCTGAATGCAGCTGAAGTGACAACCTGAGTCAGACAGCCAATCAGTCAGTCAGGGAAAATGATAGCAGGATGGCAGAGATGAGGACAGAAAAAGGGGACAGTCTGGAAATGATGACTGGCAGATTTACTGCTGTAGAAGGTGTCCCTGGGGTCCGGCTTCAGCATATCCGCTCCGTGCTGCACGTTGCCGCCTCCCTCCGGACCCTGGGGCGGAGACTGCTCCGGGAGACGGATGTGACTGGCCAAGGTCTGGGGTACGTGATCCACGCTGTTCATCTTCAGATTGGACTCGTCTGCAAAAAAGAAAAAAAAAAATACAGGCATGGTAAGAGAGTGAGGCAGAGAAGATGGATCATTATTAGATTCCCTGTTTTTTTTTATTATCTTAATAACAGACACATCTGAGGTTAGCTGTTTGGAAGCAGAACATTAATGCGCCGCCGCCGCGGCCCTCGTAAATCTTTACCGTCCGCGAAAAGAGAGGCGGAGGGGAAGGAAACGGAGGAAGAGGAGGAGAGCGAGAGGCAGAAGCTGAAGGTAAGAGGATGAGAAAACAAAAACAGAGTGGAGCCGAGTCATAATTATACCAATCGATAGCAGGGAGGGAGGAGAGAGCATGTGTGATTAATGGCATGTCAGGAGCCAAGGCCTGATGGGAGAAATGCTTTATAATTAACAGGGTGGTCAGCATCATTTTTATACCCAGGAGGGGTGGAGCGCTCAGATCTGGTGTGTGTGTGTGCAAAGACTTCGCCGAGAGAGAGAGAGAGACTCCCTTTCTTTCGAAGACATCTGTTGCTTTCCACGACACACGAGACCAACTGCTGACGAGGGGGCGTCACGATTTTGACGTTAAATCGAAAATCGATCAAAATGAGCCGATTCAAATCAATTTAGACGATCGAATTCAAGCGCAGGATCGAAACTGAAGTGCTAAACGGTGTCCTGTCTGAAATCTATGTCGCCTCGTAGGGCAAAGGGTATGTCATGGTGCGTTCAAGCGCACCTCGTAAAAAATTGTAAACGACAGTTGTCGGGGCAGAAAAGTACCAATAGCAGAGCTGAAAATAAACTTAAATAGATAATCAAATAGTTTTGTGACCTTAGAATCAAAAGCCAAATTGAATCGTGCATTTAAGGAATCATGACACTCCAATTATCTAATTATCTGTTACTAAAAATCCTCAAAACAGGCGAACGAACAAAACAATTTAACTCTCGTTCTCTTTACTTTTTATTAATTTCCAGCATGTTGCACCGACGTGGCTTGATTACAATGAAACGTGGCTTTATTTCTGTATGCAACAGATACCGAGACCTCGTCCACGCTGTCGAGTGTATTTCCCGCTCTCTGTAGTAAATGTCAGAGCGTGCGCGCGTATGTGCGTGTGTGTGTGTGTTCGTGTGTGTGTGTGTGTGATGGTGTAAAATTCATTAACAGGCACCATCTGGGTTGCCCTTTGATGTGGATTCTCACTGATTGTGATCACACCAATGAAGAGCTGTATTTAGCTTGAAACCATGAGAAAAAAAAAAACCTTACACTTTTGGAGGTGTAGTGAACGCCCTGCAAACACAACTGTTTTACAATGCACTGCGGGGGACAATCACATCATAAATTATCATCATGTTTGTTGAAAAAAAAAAAAAAACCCATGAGAATACACATTTTAGTTTCAACAGTCAGATGACGCTCTCCCAGTTTGGCAAAGTCTTTCCTGGTTTTCCACAGACTGGATGCGAGCAGGAAAAGCTATTTCTATCATCTTTACATGTGCACACATGTTCCAGCATTTGAACCCTTTCACCCTTGTTTCCTGCTCTGCCACCGAGCCGAGTTGCTGAGAGCGTGACACGCAGGGAGGAGTGGGGATGGACGGGCGGAGGGAGTCAGATGAGGAGACGGTGACGCTTCAATCCAAGAATGTGACCTCACATACGCCGCAGAGGGCCTCCTCCTTCTTCCTCGACGTAGCCGTTCATAAACAAGAGGGCGTACGTCGCGCAGAAAAAAAAAACTGCCCAAAAATGACAGCACATCAGTTTCTGTGCAGCCGGCGTTTTCCCCTTGTTAACGATGCCATGACGCGCTGCTATTCTGGGAGCGTATAGAGGTTACACATCTACTCAGGAGCTCGCGCTCTTATCTCTGCTACAAACGGCTCCTATGGAGAAGAAAATAGAGCAGCTATTAGATCTTGTATCTTCTCTTTTCCTCACACGGATATAGACGTGCCGTGCTGTCAAAGCCACAATCTGCAGCTGCTATGAGAAAAAAAAAAAAAAAAAAAGGGGGAAAATGTCGATCGCGAGTTTGTCTGAGGGACAAGCGAGAAACACGCCTCGCTGATTCTGTGACATTAAACCGCTGATCGATACAAGGCCAGACTTGTGAAGCTGTTTTTTTTTTTCATAGCATCATTTCCTCTCTGTATTTGGCGAGAGCTCCTGCCTGAGCAGAGCGGCCCAGAAACAGGAAAGGGAAAGAAAGTTTAACGTTCGTCTTGAATGTCATCGTGACATTTATTATGTTTTTCGAGACAAGCGAGAGAAAAAAAGCTTTCCGTGCAACGTGTTATCAGGCTGGAACAGCACTTACCTGTGTACAGGGAGATGTAGGCCGAGTCTATCACTTCGTACTTCAGACCAGGGAGGAATGGACGCCACTGTGAGTGAAAAAGAAAAGGAAGGCTTAAATGCCGACACGCAGGGAAGGACGAGGTGAGCAGAAATCGTCCATCACTGTTTGCCGATTCGACTGTGACACTCTCTGCGTTATCGATCCGGGGCGGCATCGCGGGATCGATCGGACGCCGGGGTTCTGTATAAACACACTTAACCAGAGGAAGACAAAAGGAAACAGGGGGAGAGCTTGTGGCGCATGGACAGACAACAAGACGTGTGAGGAGGGAAATCAGCAGAACATTTTTTTTTTTTTGTTTTGTTTTTTGCAGAAAACAGACTGCGAGGCCGAGCAAAGAAAAAGAGCCGTGGGATCTGTAACGGGGAGGTGTAAACAGGAAGATCCACTAATGACCTGAAAACAGACACAAGGATGGAGCGAGATACAAAGAGAGCGCGAGAGAGAGAGAAGCTACAATTCTTTTAAATAGATTTCACAATTACCACGTCACTTCTGGTTACCGCGGATGTAATCGCAGGAGACAGGTCATTTTCCAGCCCCGAGGGTGGAGAACACAAATACAAACAGCCACCCCGGGCTCATGCTAATGCCTCCACGTGCGTGCGCACGACACGCGCGCTCGCATTCGACTGTTTTAGATTCTGTTGCGTTTTCGTCATCCGCTGGTTGCGACACCGATTGCCGATGTGCAAAAAAAAACCCCGCCGCCCAGCTCCGACAACTGCTTTTCTATCGTATCTGTAGTGCATGCTACGCCTTCACGCCGTTAACACAGACGCGCACGCACCCGAACAAGTGCACGTAGGAAAAAGAACAACAAACAAGGACACAGCGCGACATCATGCTGAGCGGCAGCACAGGGGGGGGTGGGAGGCTCAGCAGGCCACCCGAGGCTTCAGCGTCGCGTCGTTATCGCGCGGTGATTGTACTCAAGGTCATGTCAGCAGGCTGTCACAGCACGACTACAGGACGGACATAAAAGTGGAGGCCACATACGAGCCGTAACTTCAGAAGTGTAATTTCTCTCCTGTTCACCGACTGGCCTCGCAGATTAATCCCTCAAAAGGAGAGAACGACCGGGTGTGTATTTAAATAGGTGTTTGCGCGTGCACCTTGAATGTACACACGGTGTTCGCTGTGTGTGTGTGCGCGTGTGCGTGTGTGCTCTGTGTTTACGGGTGCGTCCGCTGTGAAATAGCGTTGACAGGAAGCAGCAGGGAGAGGCGGAGGCCTGCTCGCCGGCCCCCACAAGTTCAACCGAGAGGAAAGAAAATCAATATCCGAGGGGAAATAATAAAAAAAAAAAAAAAAAAAGTACCAATCGCAGAGCAAAATGGCAACGGAGCAGCCAGCAGGGTCGCTTCATCACGCCCCGGACCACCCGGCGACATACGAGGTTTTCATATTGTTTTCAGCCGGCCAAAAGTGGGAGTTGCTCTGACGCCCGGCTGGAGCGACAAACACGTGCAGCACTTTCAGGTAGCCTGCCTCCGGTTCCATCACGCACAGGTTGCTTTCTGTTCATCCCTCAATGATTAGAGGCTTTACTGCCTCCGAGAGAGCTCACCGCTCGCTGCTGTTTGTGTTCTGTTTGCTCCCTTCAATTCGATCGGCGGCTCCGAAAGCCTCGGGCGCTATTGATATGAAGCTGTTTTGTTGGTGTGACACGCAGACGAGGTGGAGACGTAATGAAACCGACTGACCTTTTCCAAGTTTACGTAAAAAAAAAAAATAATCAATTCGGATTTGAGCTCCCAATAAGATTAACAGTAAGTAAAGACGTCCATTTAGTGCAGCCACAGTCGAAGGGAGTTTTCTAGGGAATACATAATTGTTTGTCAGCACCCTCTAATCGCTCTTATTGGAATATCAAGGCCTTCCAATACACGATTGCCTAATAAATGATGAATGGATGCCGCAGGGACAGAGAGGAGTCCTTGAATCCGGCAGCATTCGACTGGACGAAGGCCGTCCAGCTGTTGTCCGTTTGTTGAGCAAGGTTTACTGAGTGATCTCTATCTTTTTTTTCCTCACACACACCTGGCTTTGAGCCCAAATTGTCGGAGTGGTAAACAGAGAGAGAAGTCAGTGGCAGAGTGGAGAGCGGAACAAGACAGATGTTAACAAGCCTGACAACAGGTGTCTGAGGGATAAAGGCAGGAAGAGGTCGGGATTACAATGTTTTCTTTTTCTTTTTTTTTTTCCATTTCACTTTTATTCATACAGGGCAGGTCGGACGAGCTCGTACGGCCGTTCAGAACAGCAACCTCTTTACAGTCACAGTGGTTTATTTCAGCTGGATAAGATCTGACAGCAATCAAGGTCACCGTGGGATGAATCACGTTTGAAGGCCGTGACAGGCGACTTTGGCTATTAAGCCGCCATTGTGGCCCAAAAGCACGAGTCACACTGTTGCACATGTTCCTTCACACCGCGACGACGTCGTGCTGATGTTCGTAAAACCGCAACTGAAAATAGTCCTCAGCAAATTACCTTTCTGTTAAAATCTTTGTCTTTGTGAACAAACTTTAAAACTTCGTCTTACATGCACAGCTTAGTCGGATTACAGCCGTAGTTCGACTTATGCTACTCAATCGGACAACTGCAATTGTCCGAGTACACATGCCGGTGAGAACATCGAATTATTGGGCTGAAGCATGTCATCCCCCGGTCTGATAGGTGGCGCTGTACCCATTTCAACTAGTGGCAATAGAGGCTGACCTCTCTACATCACCAGCGACAACAAACTCTGCCTCGGCATTCGAGAAAGATGGCGTACGAAGAGCGAGACGAGCTTTGTACATTTTCGTATACGGTGTATCGTATATTTGCTTGTGGTGATTTTGGGGGAAAGACGCCGCCACCGCCGTCCTTCTACTTCCGGCTCACGGCCCCGGGAAAAAAATCTCGAGCCTGCGCAGAACGCAAGATCCGATCTGATGTAACGTTTACATGCACGAGTAATGCGACCATCAATCGAATGATCTAGGTGTTTTAATCCGACTAGAGAAATACGATCCGGTCCGATTTTAGTCAGACTAAGGTGTATACATCCGATCAATGGGGACAGCAGAGTGTTCAGTTTAATCTCAGGAAGGCTTATTTGTTTGGTATTTTTGAGTCCTTTGTTATCTATTCAGCGCCATGATTTATTTACGAGGAGCTGATGGAGAAAAAATTGGAGAAAAAAAAGACAAGGACACACAAGAGAGTGAGAGAAAACTCTTCCACACGTGGAGTCGAGAGTCTTGCAGAGTTCTCCCACCTTTTGTTACAACAAAAATCCAACAAAACCGGCAAAACTGTTGCACCGCGTGGAGGCGGCAGGGGGGACGACATTCGCAATTTGTGCAAGATCAAGGTAATCAGTTGCTCGCCCTTATTATTGGGGCAAACAAAAGTGCGTTTGTGATTAAAACTAGAAACGACACACTTGTAATGTACATCTGTGAGTGCGGCAGTCAAGAGAGTTCACTAAATATCGAGACCACTAGTTCACAGCCAAGGTACAAAACAATCACAGGACACAAATAGAGTGGAACTTGTTACTGAGGTGAGGGGAATGGACACAGTTCTCACTGTAGCCAGGAGAGTTAATAATAAGCTTTCCTTCCCCCACCACTCACTGTGCGATCACTAATTCTGGGTTTGAATGGAAGGTACAACGCAGCACAAGCGCTCCTGTTGACTTGTCTTTGTGCGCCTGTTGCCAGAACAACTGCTGGGCCATAGAAACCGTGACCTCATTGATAACGACGCGTTGCTAACAAGCCGAGAATTGTGTCTCGTAGGTGGAAGTGCGAAGAATGCAAAGTGACAGCAGCTAACAAGCTAATGAGAGCTCACATTCAGAACCTTTAATTGTTGTCTCGGCAGCATGAACTGTGGCTAATGTCCCCCTCACTGTACCTCAGAACAGTTTAAAAAAGCAATGCATCTACCTTAATTAATCAGCGATTTAACGCACCACGGAGCAGGCGCGCCAAGTGACCCAAATCCGATTGGCTGAACGCTTAACGTACTCGTGGATCCTGCAGCAGTAGAAGAAGATGTTGGTTGAGGTGGGCCGGAGAGGCTGAGTGGACTGGTTAAGGGTGCAACAGAGCAATAAATAGAAACCAGCGTGTCCTGGCTTTGTTTTAATTTGTGTTTTTGCGGCTGCAGCTGCTGCAGAGTTCACATCTTCAAGCTGTCTGCCCTCGGCAATGTTTCACTCCGCTGAGAACTACATCGGAGGAGACGGCTTATTTACTTCTCTGCAGCTCGTCGCATCTGTCGTGATGTATAGACGTATTTAATTATTCTGTTATTATTATGTATTATAGTCAGGCTACACTGTGGAATGTGAGTATGTCTTTTAAACTAATTAGCTGCAACTTGACGTCTTAACGGATGAATTGTTTGTTGGGACATAAGGGCCTCAACTTTTTAAGTTTTAATATATCATATATAACATTTTTTCTTCATCATCTGCCTTTCACCTGACCTACTTTTTACTTTTATGGAAGTCCATTTCTACTCAACTACTTTTATTTTTACTTCTACTTGAGTAATATTTCTTTTAAAGCAACAGTGCACTACTCTAGCACTCGTTCCATCCCCGGTTATAAAAATCAAATCAGTTCTTTTGTTGTTGTTTTTTTACTGAACAATCAACACAAAGTACTAACATTTCACTACAAAATGCTTCTGTCAGTTATAGGCGTTCATTCAACTCAGTGTTTGGGACCGGATTTTAAATAAAGATACGTTTGTTTCCCCGAAGAAAGGGACAAAGTATGGGAGCTGACAGGCGGTGACAAAGAAAATGGAAAGCAAGAGAAGCTCATGACAGCTTTGGTGGGAAGAGAAACAACATTTTTTTTTTCCCCGTTTGGCAGGAATGGAAAGTGTGGAGCCGCGGTGCTGCCCACTGACAGCCGGCTGGCAGCGGAGCATCAAGGAGAGACTTCTGACGGGCTCTGAAGACACTCCTCCCCCGAACCGAGCGGTCGGAGGCACAAAAGGCTTGTTGGTGTTTTCATGCCTCGCTGATACTGTTGTAGAGACTTCATACGATGAAAGTTGACAAGGAGGCAGACGGCGAAGAC
>OMLP01032237.1:4760-20711 GCA_900302685.1 Spondyliosoma cantharus | reverse complement strand
GCCCCCCCCAAAAAAAAAGCACCTGACCAAAAAGAAAAGAAAAGAAAAAAGCAACGACAGCGAAGGAAACAAGGACATAAAGCTCCTGACTGATTATGCTCTTATTTAAAATGACAACCAAACAGAAATAAACTGTTGCGTGCTAGAGGATAAATGCCAGTCTCCATTCGCCGTCACAGTGACATGAAAACAGTGGCTTGTTTTTTCATGTCATATCATGTCTCGCCCGGGGACCGAGGAACAATATTCAGAGGAAGATGAGGAGGTGGATACGGAGACGGGGTGTTTGATTTTCCGTGTTGAATTATACATTAGCCAAAGCTTCCCGGTCCAGACATTTCAGAAAGACAAACGAGCCCAATATCCATAGCAATTACTGGCGCGTTGTAGTCGGCGCGTCTACAGCGATGGCCCGTGTGCTCCGAGGCGCAACCGGTTAGTCGCACTAACACTGTCGCTAGATCCAAATCAAGTCAAGCTCGTGACGGGGTGCGTCTGCGCCACGCCTCTTAAAATCCCTTGTGCTTTCATTCTGCGGCCACATGAATAAAAAGAAAAAAACTTATGACAAGGACACGCAGGTACTTCGGTCGACATGATGCCTACTGGAAAAGAGAGAACGAGGAGGATAACAAGCCTGACCTGAATGCAAATACAGATAAAACTGAGACGAAAAAAACTTGTTGATTTTGGAGCGAGCGCGACGGAGCAGAGCCGACCGAACATGTGAAAATTGATTTAACACGATATAGTATTAAAGCTGCTGATGCTAGATTAAAAAAAAAAAAAAAAAAAGAAGAGATTTCGATGATGAAATGCATTCGCGGGATACTTTGGACGTGACCTGAATCTGCTAACGCCAGCGCGCCTGCACGTCTTCTCCCTGTAAACTGCTTGACGACTTATCGAATGGAAATATGAATCCAAAAGTTCAACGGGCATGAAAACCACTCTGGAGATTCCAACCATATGGAGAGACTCTGGCTGTAGCCGCGAGCTTAAGGCTATTAAAGCTGAACCGACTACTGACTTCCCAACATTTTTCATAGATAACACGCAGCTTCTCTGCAGGACCCGGCGGTCCAGAGCGGCACCCCGTTAAGACAGTGAGCATGTGACAGTTAACACGACGAGGACGCTATGGCCGTGGGTGCAGGGACACTACGTAACTCCCCCCCCCTTTTTTTTTTTTTATGTTAAACTGGTACGTCATGTGTGGGCCGGTGCTCTTTGGGAAGTGTCTGATCAAATCTGCATGATGACAAGAAAAAAAAAGCGCCGGCATGAAAGGCAGACGGAGAGATACGACATTCAGCTGAGCTAACGGCTCCAAATCCCTGCGGGGCTCCGAGTGTGTTCAGCCAGTGGTTTCTACCAACGCGAGCAACATGAATGAGAATAATATCCGGCTATGTGATGAGATCTTCGCGATTATGATGAGAAGCGATTTCCCATTGAGGATTCGTGTCCGTGTCTTGCACTGTTAATTATCCTCACGCAGCGAGCGGCAGGGGGGGAAGAGAGCCGGGGCGATGCTACGACCACCACCGGCCCTCTAGAGGTTGAGAGAGGACGTGCAGAGAACTGCACTTATTTTATTATATTCACAACCCAACAGACATTCAAGTAAAAACAAAACAATATCGCCGCTGACACGGACAAGTTATGGAATACCAACACGCGACATTAAGACATAGTTCGCCCGTTAAACCATTAACTTTGCTGAGGTTGCCAGATCTTCTGCAACACTCCCTCCTTGTTTGACACATGAATCTAATGTTCTCTAGATGTAGCACATCCTTCAGCTACATGTCAACTGTTGGGGGCTTCATCAGATCTTTATCAGAAAATAGAAGCGTTGCGGCTGCAGCTCAGGAGACAGAGCGGGTCTTCAACCTAGCTGCACGTCGAAGTGTCCTTGAGCAAGATACTGAACCCCAAACTGAGCAGTCGGCACCGTGCATGGCGGCCTCTTAGGAGCCGCTTTGGACAAAAGCATCACCTAAAAATGTTAAATGTAGTGGTCATTTTCTAGCTAGCAGTGTGGATGGAAAGATGAGCTGGACTTCGTACCTGTTCAACCTGGTTCAACCACCCCGAACAGAGCAGTCAGAGCGGCACGTCAAATAAGTGACCCAACCAAAAAAATTGCAAAACAAAAGCAGCACCAAACGATCTTAAAGCATCACAAAAGTAACTTATAGAGGGAGAAACGCAAACATTTGTTTTGTAATGATAAAGAAATGACACAAGAAAGAGCAGAAGAAGTTCAAAGTGGGAAAAAAAAAAAACGTTTTACGGAGTGAAAAACCCTGAAACGACTCCGTATGTCTGAGAGCTGCTGAACTACATCCGCCCCTATAAGGTGTTGAAGTGGTAAAAAAAAAAAAAAAAAAATCTGAATTATCCCGAGTAATACGACACACACAATATACTTTAACAGCTGGCTCGAGGTCGCACGGACCACTACTCATTTACATCGCGGAGGGACGGCGTGAAGCAGATGTCGAGAGAGGCCTGTGTGTTTGCTCGTGTGTGTGTGTGTGTGTTTGCTCGTGTGTGCGGTGAAGTCTGCAGGGTCGCGGCGGATGGAAGGGGTGTGAGTCAGAGTGTGTATTAATTGGTGGGCAGTTTGAAGCTCGGCCTGGCAGGAGTGATAAAACAGGGTCATTAAAAACCATGCATTTAAATCCCACACCCCTGGCTCTCCATAAACTTGCCATTGCTAATTAAGGCGTGACTTTCTTCTCCTCTTTCCCTTCACTCCCTTCTCCTCTCAATCACGCTGTTTAATAGCCAACTCTCACCCCCTCTTTTTTTTCTCTCGCTCCGTCACGTGGGCGCAGCAGGAGACGTTTTCCATTAGGCCAATGTGGAAAAAAAGGTCCTGCGTTTCACCGACAGACCCGCATCCAGATGACATTTAAGGGGAAAGTTAATGAAACGGCCGCTTACTGAGCCTTCTTTCGCCCGGTGTAAATCCATTTAAAAAAAAAAAAAAAAACAGCAGTCATCGCTCTAAAGAGAGTTTATTTGGAGTTAATTGAAGAAAAGAAACACTGAGGGTAGAGCGTAGTAATGGAAAGGTTCAGTCAGAGGTTTAGTGACTCGCCTCCTCGACAATCTCCTCATTCACCGGTTGTTTCCATCCCCTCGGGGAAGGCGCGGCGTGTTCCTCACCTGCCTCTTCCCGTTTCCTGTTTGTGTTCTGCCCGTCCTGCAGCCATTCTCTCTCTCTCTCTCTCCTCTCTCCTCTTAAATCCTTTACACGACGACAAAAGCGAGCCAACGCGGAGGAAAAAACAAAAGCTTCTCTTTCTTATTTTTCTCGGCCCCCGAAAAGGTAACTTTCAGACTGCGCTATCTGATACTCGCTTTTAGAACGAAGCGCCGGCAAACAAATGTATTCCCGGGAGAACGGCGCACCTTTTGACCGCGCAATCACAGCCTGGCACTGAACACAGAAGAAGGAGCGGCGGATCCAACGCTATCTGCTCTTTAACAAATGAGTGCCCGGGTTTCTGCAGATTTATGTGAGCCCGGGGCTCGTGCTGTTGTGGGCCGGTCACGGTAAATCTGCTATTTTTGTCAAGGTGTGAAATGTATTCCGCTGTTAAATCACACACAGGGGCCCTTCCTAAGACAGCACGGTGCACACACACACACACACACACACACACACACATTCCCACACACAACCTTGATTTGCTGCGTGACTTTTATACGCTTCATTAAATTGTTTCTACAAGTACAAACCTATTTTGATGGCCTCGTGAGTAGTCGGTGGAAGGGAGGGGAAGGAAAGAGAGACGGAGAGAAAGACGGATTTCCGCGTGACCTTGATTCCCCGGCAGACGTAATCACACGAGGAGTTTTCTCTGGATGACTCGGAAAGATGATTCGAATGAGAAGTACCAGGAAGTAGAGAGAACAGATGTGCCTCGTAGCTCTTATACACCCTCCTCTGCTCTCCTGCCTCGTGTAGTTCTTTGTTTTGCCTCCTTCTTTTTGGCAGCTGCTTCCTCAGATCCGGTTAAGAAGAGCAGAAGATCAATAGCTCGAAGGTGGTAAATCGGAATTTCGGCGTTAGTATTTTTTAGTAGTTTCCCCCTGTTTTCTTCCAATTTAGAACGAGCGATTTCTCCGCGTTAGGGTCAACGCTGCCTCCCGTTGGTCTGGAGAGTAATCACGTTAGCTCACAGGTGCACAGCGTAACCTTTAGCGTCTCTATTAGAAGAATCAATCGTAAACTCATCCACTGGAACATGAGGCGATCGGAAGGGAAGACTTCATCCGAGGAAGCGCAGAGAGCGACAAAGTCTTACGAGGAGCGGAGGTCAGGTTTGAGAGGAGCGACACGAACGGGCCTATTTCTAGCGAGGAGGCTCGATGAACGTGGTGGAGAATGGAAATATGTTTCCCTCAGGAGTTAAAGCTCAGAGGAAAAATAAATATCGGAGTTCCCTTCATCAGAACGATGCGGAAGTTGCTCCCTGTGTGCTCACACCTTTTCCGTATGAACTTGATATTGTAATGACGCGACCGTGCTGTGTTTAAAGGTTCGTGTGTTGTGTACTCGACGGCAAAAGAAAACATTTAGTCAGGAGCATTTAATCCTCAGTGTTGCTGACGATGACGTTAAAATCGACATTAGAAGCCTCGTTGAAATAAGGTAAAAACGCCTGCGATGGTTTACGCCACGTCTCGCCCCGGCACCAGATTAACGGCGCATCGTCTCCGGCTTTCACCGCGTCGTATCTCACCAAACCCAGCCTGTTTGTCCTGTCCGGGGGGGCTCTCCAAATAAAGGCGAAGGTATTTTGTCTGCCACTGGGATGTGGATGTCACAGGCTGTAATTTATTAGTCACGCTCGCACATCACCGGCAGAATATTCATAACACACCCACATCGACGGCCCACAACATCCCACAGCAACAGCACGGCACTTGGGAGACCTCTGAAAGGACATTTCACGCGGCCCGTGTAAAAACCAGCGCCGAGGATACCAGCAGATTGAGCCAATTTACAATGATCGGACTGGAGGCCGCGGCGTCAGTATGGCATGGCTGTAAAAGTAGATCCAAGCCATCTTCTCTCTCTCTCTCACACACACACACACACACACACGCACACACACAGCCGCCTACATCTCATCAGTCTCATGTGTGATCCTCCCGGCACCACAGAGCTCGCACAGTTTCAGCATGGTGCTCTTCAAATCACTCTGTCAGCTCTCCGCTTAAAAAAAAAAATATAAAAACTGTGCTCGGAGCAGACAGTCTGAACCGAACAGCACCAAACAGACTGCAGGCTTTGAGAGGCCCGACACTGCAGCAGGGCTGGGAAACTGTGGCCGAAAGCTCAGGGAGTTAAGTTTATTAACACGCGGGAAGAAACTAACAAGAACGATAGGTAAGGAGACGTAGCCAGAGGCGTTCAGAAAGACTTTGCAGGGAATGTAAAAAAAAATAAATCATTAACCCGGAGGGTGAAAAACAGACACTGAAGTTTTGTGTGAAAGACGAGAGCTGCTCCTGCTGCACCGCCGCTGCTGCTCTGCTGATGATGATGGTCACCAGGATGCCGATAACCCGGGGCTTCTTAAGAGATTCATCCCATACACACACACACACACACACACCAGTGATCTCTTTTTTATCATCTGGCCTCCCACTCGAAGCAAAGGCTCACACGAGGCGTGTGGGCTCTCCTTTGAAACTTCATATCGAAATTAAGCCCCACTCATCTCTGAGCTTCGCCTGAGGTGCAGCACACCAACCACAGAGAAGAGGAGGGGTGTGCAGAGCAGAGCCGAAGCGAGCGGAGAGGGTAAACAGAAAGTTAGAGACGGAGAAGTACAGAACAAAGATACAGAGAGAGCAGAACAAAATAAATTAGAGGTGCAGCGGGAGATTAAGATTGAGGAGGAGAGTGATGGCAGAGAGGGATGGATGTACGACAGTTGAGAGACTTTAAACGAGCTGCTCAGAACCGACCAAAGCCAGCATGACATCGAGAAAGGCATTTATTGCATATGGATGTGATCAGACTGGGGGGATGGAAATAGGAGGAAATTGCTAAATAATGTTCACAGTTAATCATATCATGGTGTGAACCCGACATGACGTCGTGAAGCCTGGGTTGTGTCCTCATGCCCTTTGCCATCTTGTTTCCTCACATGTGAACAACAGGGCGGGGCTAAGGATGATGTCATGATCGGATTGACTGACCGAGGACACACTGCGGTAGCGACTTGCCAATCATAAAAGGTAGCCACGCCCTAAAGCTGCTAGCTAAATGCAACCATAATTTACAGAATAAACATCATGCTGCATTGAAGAAGACTCAAAACTAGCCACTGAGACCATAAACTCAACAGGAAACTGTTCACTGAGGTAATAAATCCACTGAGAAGTAGGGTCATTTTTTCATAGGCTGCTATACAATCTGACTTTGACTTTAGTCCTTGTTTCTAAGGAGGGACAAACAAACGTAAGTGCAGCTAAGTTGTCTGAATGGCTAGTTTCCATTGGCTGTCCATGTTAATGGACATACTTTCTTTTGCAACCAGTGGAGTCGCCCCCTGCTGGCCGTTTGAGGATTTAAGTCACTTCGGCATTGGCTTCACTTTTCCAGACTAAAACTAAATGCAAACCGTCGTAATTAACGTTGAAAGCTTTCTCGAGACAGGCGAAATCATTTTTATATACGGTGAGAGTCAGGCAAGATGAAGATGAAGTGGAAATGACCGGGGGAGGGGAAATCAGATTAGGCACAGAGGAAGTGCGCTCTCGTGATGTCGATGGGTTCCACTTACCCCGACCTCCACGTGATCCGAGCCCTTGTCATCCTGCTTGTGGAGGATCTCAAAGTAGTACTGTCTGGATGAGATTAGGCTGAGGGGGGAAATAGAGAGGGCTATTGTTAGATATTTGACACTGGCGAAAAAAGAAAAAAAGATTACTTCTATAATAAGCCACTGTGGCTACTTCAACCTTAGCATCTCTTTCAGCATACTGACTGCTGCCGTGTGGGAAAACATACCAGAATGAAAACTTTGAGCAATCCGAAAAGCTAAAAGTACAATGGGATTTAATCAGACTGCAAGCGAAGTAAGGTAAACAGACTTTAAAAGCGCATAATAGTCATAAATGTGGAATGAGCATAAACAGGGTAATCAGCGTAGAATATAACTCGGGGCTACGGGAGAAGATGGCAGAGGAGACAGCGGCGAGCCGGTCCTGAATAAAACACTCCTTCAGAGGCCGCGAGGAGGAAAATCAATGCTCCACATAAATCAACATTTTACACTTATCCAGGCTCCAGTATTTCTCTCCGAGACTCCTGGGTTCGAGCGAGAAGAAGGAGAAGAAGAAGAAAAGGTCTGCATGTCACCCTCCTCCCCCCTGCGCTGACGAAACGCACACTCCAAGCTGCAACACTTTATTCTTATCAAAAACACATCTGAGATAATAGGCCAGCATCTGCTGCTGAATGAGAGGCACTGCTCCACACGTCATTAGCTCTCAAAACACACACACACACACACACACACACACCGTTAGGCAGTGAATAACACCACATATTTGCATGTTGTGCGGATAGACATGGTGTTATAGCGAGCTGACGGTTTGTTTAAGCCACGTGTCTTAAATCAAAGAGGAGTGAAAGCTATACTTATGAGGATGAAACAGTAAAGAATGTTTCCTGATTCCTGTAAACAAGATGATGCTGATTCTGTTTGCCGCAGCCGGGTAATTTGGGAAACATTTGCTACTCTGAACTATTTAGCTCCTCCATATTCATGTGCTCCGATTCACGGAGATATGCAACGGCTCGCTCGCTCGCTCTTCCCTTCAGTTTCTTTGCCTTTTGTTTTGTTTTTTTTCTTTTCGCTCTCTTCTGTCTCGATGTGACGGCTCCCTTTCTCTCTCTCTCCTGTCTCCTGTTTGTTTCCTGAAACAAACACAAGCTCATCCTCTTTGATGAAGGCAGTGTTCTGTGTTGAAAATGGCCTTGCAAAACAGACAAGCAAGCAAACAGAACCAAGGTTTTTTGTTTTTTTTTTATTTCTGCAGGATGTTATCCTTGTTCTGGAGAGAACGTGCATGTTTAAAAATCGATTCATCCGAACAATGACAAGTAAGAGATGCAAATTAAACAATTTTCCAGAGCCCAAGGTGACAACACGTTGTTGCTGTTAAGTTGAAAACCTGAAGAGGAAATGCAGAAGAATCATCTCCTTTGAGAGGAAACCTGAACCGGTTATTAAAATTCAGGCTTCCTTCAAGCTTTTTCCGGACAAAAGATGGTATTTTGGTATTAAAATCTGCATTTTTATTCTACATTCATCTGTGGTATTTAAAGGGCGCCTCCCCTCCGCCTCAGTCAAGAAGCCCCAGAGACAACTTGTATTCTATCAGTTGAATCGTCGCACTTTTTTATTACGCGGCCATTCGAAATTGGGAGAAAATGGGGGAAAAAAGGAATCACTAACAAACCCTTCCCAAAGGAAATTCAGATTTATTACCTTCAAACTATTGATCTTGGTCTCTTCTGAGGACACAGCCGCCAAATAGAAGGAGACAAAACAAATAACTAAACGAGGCAGGAGTGCAGAGGAGGTATCTGTTCTCTCTACCTCCGGGTATTTCTTCGGCAAGTTACAGGTTTTATGACTCGGTTGGATGGATCCTACATGACATATTTTGTTTCGCAATTTCAAACATGTCTGACTAATTTATGACATCAAACTAAGCCAACTTTCCCATTTGTACGAGGCTTCTTCTCCGAATTATGACTGCGCCCTTTAAATACTTACTTACTTAACTGCTACCTGTTTTAGCCCAGACCTGCTTGTTGATGACGCCGGTAAACAAAGTGTATTTTAGTGATGTTTCGTCTGAACACAGGGAACAAGATGACGTCAATAGTTTGCAACCAACCGAGCAATTACAAGCTGTAACTTTCCTGAGCCCAGTGAAAACAGACTCAGCGGCTTTAAAGCGTAATCACAAAACAAATACGTCATCGTCTGTAACCGCTTCATCCCTTTTTATGGGGTCGCTGGGTTTTGTTGCTGGAGCCAGACACATTAGCTCAAAAAAAAAAGCGTGGAAGTAATATAACATATTTCATTTTCTTTATATTTCTGCCATAAATATAGACACTTTCTAATAACTGAATTAAAATAATAAAAAGCTTAACGTGGGGGTTTAGCAAGAGCCTGTAGCGCTGATTTTTGTTTTTATGCACGACCAAATAACTTCTATATTCGATGGAACTTATTAACACTCCACAGAATCTTAATTTGGCTGCAGCAAAGTTAAAACGAGTTGACGTGCGGATGTCTAAAAAAAATGAAAGATTCTTCTTCGTCTTTCACGCCCCAGCAGGGTTTCAGACACGAGATCTTCTTACTTTGAGGCAACAGTGCACCACAGAGCAAAGAATAACAAAGATGATGAAATTTAGCTCTGAGGGCCAAACTTCAAAAAAGTCCCAACTACAAAAGTTTGGAAGTTAAACTTAAGTTTGGAAGTTAGACTCATGAATTTAAAACATTTTTACATTTCTTTTTTTCCAAGAAAAAACCTCGACATCGACTCGGAAGGCCAAGGTTGGAACTTTTCAATCCGCGCAAAACTTCAAGCACGGGTTTCACTAATTGTCTCAACGCTACCAGACAAAACAGCCTCTGTATAGTTCCCTGATTTGAAGCCGTACTGTACGGTACACTTACAGTAGTTTGCAGTTTGTGTGTTTTTTTTTGTTTCTGCCGCGTTTGACCCGAGTTGAAAGTGAAGGACAAAGGCTGAAGGTGCGACGATCACGTGTCGCCCTGCGCACGAACGCGGCCGCATCATCCGGCTGCCCAGCGCTCCGTAACCAATAAATCATCGCAGGTGCCGGAGAGCGGTGACAGTGCGCTAAGGTCACTCGCTCATGAATAGGGAACACGTCTTCTGTGCAGCTGCTGAAACGGCACTCAGCGAAACTCAAGTGCCTCTTTCGGCTCTTGGCAGCCTGCTTGGCCCCTTTTATATGATTCAAACATGGCGAAGGCAGTGACGATATCTTTTTTTCGGAATTCGACTTGGACGATGCAGATTTAAACGAGTTGTTACGTTAGATTCAACTGGATGAGATTTTAATTAATGTGATGGGTGCGTGGGGAAATTCAGTAATCAGAATTATCGCTGACGAGAGGAGAAGCGACAGCAACACGTCGCCTGGGATTATAAAGTATGAATGACAAATAAAATATCACGAGAAACAGGCATTTATAAGACTGTATCACTGACACGTCTGAACATCACAAACTCAACGTGATATTCTGCAGAAGTCTTTGTGGTTCATTGACTTCCCGTCCCTGTAGATGTGTTTTAGGATATATTAGTACATTTCCTGACCCTTTATTAGATTGTCTATTTCAGCCCGTAATCCAGCTCCATCTGTGGAATAATCTAATGTCAGAGCTGAGAGGATGCAGTCTGCCGCCAACAGAGTTTGAGACACAAGCACAGTCGAGCAGGACGCAGATATAACATATCACAACCACCCGAAGCCTTTCAAAGATCTGGGGAGCCTTTATTGAACAAATTAGGAGGGAGAGGTGTCGAACTGGGAGCTAATTGCACCGTATTGTTGCATTGTGCCTCGATCAATCGTCTCGCTCCTTCCCCGACCTTTGTTACACTCTATTGCGTCGACGTGCTCGTTCTGATTTATCGTGTGATGTAAAAAAAATATTAAAAAAATAAAAAATTCACGTGTAAGAATAAAATAAATCAGAACAAATATACGCTCAAAACTCTCAACTTACCATCGTCTGTCAAAATGCGAGAATCGTTTTCTTCTAGCCGCTCGACACTCTCAGAAATTCAAAAACCCGATACGCTCGCAGAGCTTGAACTTCAGCAGCAGCAGCAGCAGCTCGGCCAATGCGAAGATTGGCTCCAAAGCCACAGATAACGGGCCAATCAACTATTACTGAGCAAGATCCAGACAAACAAGAGCATCATACCACACTGAGAAACAGAGGCGGATAAATACACGGAGAAAGCGGGACATCGAGTCCTATTCACATTATTATTCTCTTTGTGATTTGAAGTAATTCCGTATGCCGAGTCGGTAGCTATTTCATTTTTGCTTCATGTAAATTCAGTCCCACTGCGTAGGTGAGACATGTATTGAGTCCTGCGGGAGTTGCTGCCTGCAGCCTGCAGTTATCTGCTGATAGTTGTTTCCTCTTCTAAGCTTTGAATCGTTTCTTTTCACGTCTTTTGTTTTTTGTTTTCAAATTTTGGTTGTGCGGAGACAGACGCGCAGAAAATGAAATCGGGGTGGATCCAAATAAAGAAATGATGAGAAACGAATGAGAAAAGATGAACAACTTTTTTTTCAAGCTCTCTACTTTGTTGAAATAAAAAATAAAAAAAAGTATGATGTTAAACTGAGAGTCTGCAGAAATGAAAGCGTGAGACAAACAAAGGTGCGCGAAGTGGGAGGGGTGGTGCAGCTTGGATGAGCCTGTGTGTGTGTGTGTGTGTGTGTGTGTGTACACGTGCGCTCTCCGTTCACACCAGTCCTCGTGATGGATGGTGAGGCGGGCTCCGGTTGAAAGAGATGGAGAGACAGAGGGACAGGCGGGAAGAAAGATGAAGGAGGAGCGATAAATAGCAAATGAACGGCAGAAACAGAGAGGGAATTATAAATGCTTTCTTGCGTCTTGAAAGGAAAAATACATTACAGCGAATATCAGCGGGACGTGGTTTCATACAGAACGCCATTGCCAGACGAGAAGAAGGAAAAAAACAAAACATAAAAGAACAAGTGAAGGGCAAATGAGAGATGGGAAGAGGAAAGAATAGCTATTAGCGTGTGACTCAGAGGATGAGCAGAGGACACAAAGCAAGAGTCTAATTGCCTGACTAATTGGAGTCTTTGTTTCCAGTTTTCCCTTCATTGGGCCGAACGGATAGAAGACAGACAAAGGAGCTCGACTGGGCTGGATAACACAAGATGGGACCGTCGGACCAAAATATTCCGAGTATCATCCCCGCCGGCTTCTGAGGATGAAATATTCATCCGGTGTGAAACATATAGAGAGCGCTCTCTTTATTCCTGCTGAGAGACAAACTCCTTTAAGAAGCACCTCAAAGAAAAACTCTCTGTCCAAAGAAATATACAAGACGGACACACACACACACACACACACACACATACACGTCAATATCACCAACAGGGCACTACACTTCTCCACTATCCGAGAAGGGACCTCCTTTTTTTCTGGTCATTTTGAAAAACAAAAAGAATATAGAAAAGCTTCTTTTAAGGTTTTTTTTACCATCATATTACTTTTTTTTAAAAATGTTCGATTTGCATCCTTCAGCGACGTCTACCACACACACCCTCTGTATTACTAACCTGGTCTGCAGGTAGCAGAGCTGAGGTGAAATGAAGACGCTACCTTTGATTGCTCTCATTCATCCTTCATCTCACCTCAACTGCACCGCCAGCTACAGCAGCTTCCTCATCATCCAGCGTCTCCTCTCTTTTTTCCAACTACTCATTAACGCTATCTGACTGTCACCCTCTCTCTCTCTCTCCACCCACAGGTGGCCCTTAAATATAAAAAGTAGAAAAAAAAAAGACCGTGCTCTGCGAATGCTCCCCTCTCAACTACATTAATGATACCAGTGTTTAGAGCCGCCCCGAGGAGACGCGCAAACTTCACTCTTCTCCCCTCGCGCTCTCTCTCCGCACTCCACTCCATTTCTCATGCGTTCCTCTAATCCATCAGAGAGCTATCACGCTGCTCTTCCCTGCAGCCTCAATAAATCCTTTCTTCCATCCCCTCTCTTCGCCTCGACCCCCTCCGCTCTCTCCCTTCATCCCCCCTCGTCTCCTCTTCCCTCTCTCCTCCTGTATCTCGTCCGTCGCTTCTCCCCGACGTCTCTTCTCCCTCTATCTGCCGCGTCCAAATTCCCCCATATGTATTTATCTAATATAGCTTTATAGCCGTTACTATCTACAATGCTTTTATTCTTCTCTTCGCCTCCACTTCACCCCTGTCTCACTTTGATTTCGTATTAACTCTCCTTCTCATCCTCCTACCGGCCTGAATGCGTGGACATGGGAAGAAAGAATTTATTGTATCTCACAATGCCTTGCTCTCCCGGGGTTTTTTTGTATTTGTGCTACGCTGAAGGGCGGAGAAAACATGTGCTCCTTTCATCACAGAAAAGTATAATTGTTACATAACGTCAAGTACAAGCTGAGAATTCATCTCCAGGAGAAATGCAGGAGTTGCACGACTATACGCGAGAATTACAGGACAAGGCTAGCAAGATTTTTCTTTCGACGACAACTGACAAGTACTGTTGTGTATCCTTGAGCGCAGACACTCAACCCGTCGAGCCCATTTATCACTGCGTTGACATAATTCATTAGCACGTCGAAAGACAAGCATGGTTAAAGCCGTTTAAAAGCGGCGTACATGAAGGCGGGGCGAAAAGGCGCGATGATCGTTTAAATACGGGGATAACAGCCCACGCTCCCGGACAGTCGCGCCTGGAAGGCATTTGTAGCGTTGCACACTAAAAGTGACAGAGACAGTGGAGCGTTACAAGAAGAGAGCTTGAGAGAGTCTCACCCACGCACACCTGGCCAGTCATAAAGACCGGCTGAATGTCAGTTTTCTGGAAGTTAAACAAAATCTGGAGTGTTGGCGCAGAGGTGTGGGTGTGTTTATCTAAAATATTACTCTGTTATATTAAAATATATTTCAGGTTAAAAAAAAAAAGCACAAGAATACTTCTACTTTTTGTGCTTATATGTTTTTAAAAAAAATAAATAGATGTCATTAAGTTCAAACTCAATGTACTAAAAACAAATATACAAATTCAAGTATATTGTTGTTGCCTGATCAAGTATGTATATTAGTACATGCACAGCAATATACTTTAAGTGTACAAAGTTTACTTGAAGTTGTTCCACTTTAGCACATAAAAATACACTAACTACACTTAAAATTGTGCTTTTCTACAATTTAATTACAACTAAAATATACTTGGTGCAAGATTTGTGTTCCCGAAGTGCAAAGGTAAGTTAGCTAACGAGTAGCATACTTGAAATGCACTGACGATAAGTCTGACTACAAGTATGTTCAGATTGAATATATTGTTTTTCAAGGGTTTCCTTTAGCTAACGCTGCTCTCTCTGTCTCTGTCTCAGCTGGAGAGCAACGACAGCATCCGACAAGTCCTGCAAAAGGTAACAAAAAGCGATGTGTTGAAAGTAAGAAAGGATTATCTTTTGACTCAGATCAATTGCTTTCTGCGCGCACGTTGACGTGTCACCAAACTATTGATCTCTTCTCTTGACATCTCGATACGTCCTGAATATTCACAGAGTCACTCTCCAAACAGCTTACACATCCGTTCCCCAGCTGCTCTGAATTTGATTTCCCGTGTTTCCTCAGACTGAGCTGACCATCCGTCTTCGTTACTGTCTCTAATGACGTTTGCCCGGAGGCTGCACGACGTTACCGCTTGGTCGTAGCAGTCACGCGTTAAGACGTCCTCTGCCGCGGTCTTTTCACAGCTCAAGAGATGCGCATCAGCACCCCACGAGACATTAAACCTAAGCCACTACACACACGGAAACACGGATTTGTGTCTCAGCGGGCGCCCATCACTCACAGGAACAGATGGTGGAGCGAAGGCCTGCGGGAGGAAAGTGGGACAGAGAAGTCATTGCGGCTCGCCGGCAAACAGCTTCATTTTAAGTCTATCAGCCAATTACCATCAGCGGGGGAGGAGGTTTGCGTTAAGGCTGGTGTTCACACTCAAACGCAATCAGGTGACGCGTGCACACAAAAGATAGAAACAGACACTCGTTCACGTGTAAGTCAATGCGTACACATCACGAGACGCTCGCCGCAGAGCGGGCGCAACACTTAGCTCGTCTCCGCGCTCAATCAGTATTCCTATGATGCCATGAGCCCGAGCACTACACTTTCCTCTCTCTCAACGCTTGAGTCTCCGCACCAGCTAATAGCCAGCAGTGCTTAAATGATTCAATTATAGATACTGAGAGATCCCATAGTGAAATAACTGGTCATTCTCCACTAGGTTTCCCCTCATTGTTGCCTGGGAAAGGCACAGTTAACTCTTTCCTTCCAGCTATTATCAGGGATGTTTTTTTTTTTTTCTGGTCAAGTCATGCGTACAGAAAACAAATGGGAGTGTGATAAAAGCGCGGGAATGAGAAGGAAGGAGAGGGAGAAGAGCGAAAGGCCCGAACGCTCACGGAGAAAAAGAAAAAAAAAGAAAAAGAAGGAACACACATCAACGCCCACGTGTCTGTGGAGGATTGGGGCGTAAATGTCACTTCCAGCAGTCTTGTGATGTGAAAGCTGCTCCTTCAAAATGCCAGCTGTGGCGCCCCAGATAACCTTGGAATCCTCTTCTGCTTTTTCCTCCTCACCACGCCACAGCCAAAGGTCAGCAGCGGCCATTTTTAATTTCAGTCATTACGCCCGAAGGAGGGGGGAAGGGGGAGGGGATCCAGACAGACCAGATGTGTGGGAACCCATCTACACAAACACAGATATCATTTGATTGACTTTCGCTTCTTGCCTCAGATTCAGCCGCCGCTCATTAGTTTCCCAAAATCTTTCAAACAATATTCCCTCTAATCTTCCAACCCGCTGTCAATCACACCCGCGGTCTGAGATCCTCAAAGGCTTCAGACGTAGTCGACGTCAAGCGCGGCGTCAGACTAGCTCAGTATGCTACTCGAGCACGGTTTAGTTTCTGGAATTTTAGCAAACGTCAATCTCCCCCGGTGTTGTCTACACAGCCCGAGGCTCTGGTAGCTGTGTCGGAGAGCAGAGGCGGCGTTGACGAGGTTATCTGGGTTTCTCGTCTGACTACCCAGCCGTC
>OMLP01032229.1:16382-29731 GCA_900302685.1 Spondyliosoma cantharus | reverse complement strand
CACCAGTTGGAGGTGGACCAGTAACTAACACAGTCTCATCTCTCACTGCTGGAACTAAATACACATTCACTCTCTTCTCTGTGTTTGAGAACGTCAGAAGCAGTGGAGTCAACATCACTGCAGTCACTGGTAAGATGTTTGACTATAAGAATGTCTTATTAACCAAGAATCACACTGCTGTTTTATATTGGTAGTGTGCATAAGACAACATACTAGAAATTTAACGACATTTTTAAATGCATGTATCACAGATAATTCTGAAGCTGTCTTTTGGTTCATGCACTAGTTTGTCATGATGTACCAACAACAAGCCATTTACAAGGACTTGAAAGCAGCCTTAACTCTTGGCAGTCGTTATAGCAAGTATCAAAAGCAAGCAGTTTATCAGCAGCAACAGCTTAATTTCAACAAGAAGTAGCTAACAATGTAGTCATTTTCTTATAGAATATCCCACCTTCAGGGCAGCTATTGGTCAAAAGATATTACCTATCAGCCATATTATTGAAAAAAAGAGCAACAGATGAATGGAGCGAGTGTGCAAATAGATGCTCTGTCTTGGTGAAATTGATCGGTGCTCTGTTTTTCTGTCTCAGCTCCTCCAAACACAGACAGCTTCAGATCAACAGCACAAAATGAGACCAGTATCACTCTGCAGTGGAATAAAGTCAACAACAATGTCAGCTTCATTCTCCAGTTTAATAGAACAGAGATTAACATCACTGCACCAGTTGGAGGTGGACCAGTAACTCACACAGTCTCATCTCTCACTGCTGGAACTCAATACACATTCATTCTCTTCTCTGTGTTTGAGAACGTCAGAAGCAGCGGAGTCAGCGTCACTGCAGTAACTGGTAAGATGTTTGACTTTGTTAATGTTTATTTAATAAGGCATCTGTTTCTTGATACTTGTGTATATTCTAGAATAGTAAATATACATTTAATTGGCCGGTTTATTACAGACTTGGTTTGTGTGCTTAGTGATAGCCACTACCTAATGAGAGCAAAATAGCTTCAGAAAGATTTAGCAGCATAGCTTGAATTGAATCTTTAAAAATCTTGAAATTTTGGAATCTATTGAACAGTTAACAGTTCCACTTTCTAGCAACATCAGTAGTTATTTCTTTGTTAGATATAATATTTCCTTTTCCTTTTCTTGTTGCTTTCCTTGTTCCTTGTCTATTTTGAGCACCTTTCAAAGCCATTTCAAAGAATGCTGTTACATAACCTTCACTTTCCTTGTCTTAAGCTTTTCTTCTTACGTTCTGTCTTTTCAAAAGATTTTTTTTTTTTTAATTACATTGTAGAGAAATGTACATATTGGATGTTAAAGAGTTACTAAGAAGATATAAATGAATCATATATTCTTCTTCTTTTCTCTGCCAAAACTTCTCTGACTCTGCATCCTTCAACAAAAGGGCCTTGTGAGTATTTACATTTGTGATATGTAAGGTGTCCAACTGATGAATGTATTATCACAACCATGTAGATTTTATCTTGTGTTTCTTGTGTCTGTTACTCATAAAGTATAATTTTCTGAGATCTAGTTTAACTATTGCTAAAACAGAAATTGGGTTGCTTTTTCGCCTATGTTGTAAGCAACATTGTTTAATCCATTTGTGTTGAAGTATTTCTTATTAATTAAAGTTTTTCTTATCTATGGTTTATAATAGTATAAGCTGATGTGAGCACAGCTCTTAGGGTTATTATATCTTGAGTAATGTCACTTAGCTATTTTAATGTAATCCATTATCAATGCATACTATTGTGTATTAATTTATGTAACATTCTGTGTATTTATATCAACAGACTATGTTGTTGGATTAAGGATCAGATTGAGGTCGTCTACTCAGCTGTCGGACTCAGATATACAGAGTCTGTTGGAGGAGGTGAGATTATGGGCTACTTCAAATAAACTTTTTGACAAATTTGTCTTTACTTTTAATTCAAATAATCTACAAGTTGTTTTGTTCAACATTAACTTTGGGCTTTTTTTTGGCTTTTTTTTATTCTAGCTCTTAAGACAAAATGGATTGTCACCTCACTTGTTTTCCCTCATGGTTAAGTCTGTTGAGCCATGAGACCAGTGGAGGAAAGATGAGAAGTAGAGAAGAGTATGGATCTGCAATGCAAAGACATTTGCCGTTTGGAATTTCTTTCACTGAAGTCAAACGACAAAAAACGATGACGTTGATCAGATTCCAGTGGAATACAGAGAAAGCAAAATGTATCTTATTTTAAAATATTTCTCAAGATCTTTATGGTGCTTTTTCACAACTTTTTGAAATTGTCCAGCGGTGAGTAATGCTTCCATTTCCTTTGGCACTGTGGGAAAATAGTGGATCATTGCTGTTATTACTGTTTGGTTTGAGTTTTCTTCATTACTTTTGTGAACATACTCAAAACCTGCATCAATTGAGTAGTATGGATGTCAGAGTGTCATGACCGTGGCAGTCAAGTAGAGAGAACTTGATCAAGGATTTTTATTTTGCATCAATTTGATATTTTGTTAATGTTCTTAATGTAGCTCTAACAGAAGCAGGAATCCTTTCCAAAACAATAAACTATACTCACCTTATCTTTTCTGTAGCAGTCCAATCTTTTTTGTTTGTCAATGTATGAATGTGATTCAGCTTTATATACAGTAAATACTCTTGTTGTTTGTTCAGCCCAATAGAAGACAATACTATTATATAATACAAAACAAAGACCTATTACACAATATAAAATCCCATGAGGCACCTGTTCTAGACGTTACTCCTCCCACTCTGGAACAGCGCGGTAGTGAAAAAGCTCTGGGGGGAAAGACGTCCCACAGGGAGTGGTAACAGCCTTACAGGGAGGACTTTGGCTTCACAATCACATTGCCAGTGTTTGTCTTTGCTACCTCAGAGGTCACGTTTCACATTCAGCAGCAAGGTAAGACCAAAACAAAATAACAGATGGATATATGTCTTCCTTCTGATTAAACAGATACACTCTCTTGTGCCAGGCAGGTTAAATGGATGCATGAGGGAATATTACTTTTCTTCATTTCCAATGGGGTGTGCGCTGCGTTATAGGAGCTTGGTAGATCAAAATACTTGCAGGACATAGGAGCACGCATGTTAGCCTTTTGATTTAAATGGTTGTATTCATGTTTCAAGCACAGCTTACACTGTGTGTGAGGAAGAGTCATGTGACCATGCAGCTGGACTTTGGCCAGTCAGTCGGCAACTTTGAATTGTTTAAAGCTAATGATAAGGAAGTTCAGATGTTCCTAGCAATAATAAAACTTTATTGTACCTACTTTAAAGACAACGAATACCAAGATTTAAAAAAATGATGTGGCCAAAACTACTAACTGTATATTAGAGTTGTTTTTTAATGACTAAAACAAATTTCCTCTTTGACTCAGAATGTAAATGATTAATTTCTCCTTCATAATCGATTCACACTTGTCTTTACTTTAGAGGTCATGGCCTCTCCCAGCGTCCTCATGTCAGAGGTGCAGTTTCAGTGCTGCATCTGTCGGGATGTTTTCTCCGAGCCTGTGTCCATCCCCTGCGGTCACAGCTTCTGCTTCACCTGCATCACATCACACTGGAACGACAGCCGCGCCATCAGATGTCCAAAATGTCAGACTGTCTTCGAGGGCCGCCCAGAGCTTTGCGAAAACTCCTTCGCCAAGGAGATGTCAGAGCAGATCCGAGCGAGAAGGCAGAATGGCGTCATGCCAATGGCAGGAAGACTAATATTTTGTGACGTGTGCGTGGGGAAGAAAACGAAGGCCTTAAAGTCCTGCCTCGTGTGTCTGACTTCATATTGTGAGAGTCACCTGGAGCCACACCTGAGAGTTGCCACCCTGAAGATTCACAAGCTGATTGAACCAGTGGCGATGCTGGAGAGTCGGAATTGTAGAAAGCACCAACGGCTCCTGGAGCTGTTCTGCAGGAGCGACCAGAGGTGTGTGTGTGTGCTGTGCACTGAGACTGACCACCGTGCTCATGACATCGTCCCAGTGGAGCGAGAGAGTGAGGGGAAGAAGGTGAGCACCCGGACTCCTCATCATCATTGTGCCATCTATCCGTCATACTTTGACATGCTTTGAATGCTGGATTCTGATTCCAGCTTTGTTTTTTTTCCCGTTGTGATTACCAGACTCAGATGAAAAGGATCGAGGCTGATGTTCAGCAGATGATCCGGGACAGACTGCTGAAAGTGGAGGAGATCAAACTCTCTGTGGAGCTCAGCAAAGTGAGTTGACATTAAGGAGATAGAATTGCTGAATCGGATGTTTCCTATTGGAAAATTGGTGACAGTCAGTATATACAGTATGTATCAGAATGTAATAAAAGGGGCGCATGTGACTTTTCACAGAAGAAAACGTAGATTAAAAAAAAAAGAATGAAACATATCAATTAGAGTTTACATAGCAAAAGAGAAATGGTACTATACAGATTCATAGTTTAAAAACTATAAGTTATTAATAATAAGTTTTCTTTATCCTTAGGAAAACTCAAAGAGGGACATAATGGAAAGCATGGAGGTCTTCTCCTCTCTGCTTCGTTCCATGGAGAGAAATCAGTCTGAGCTGGTGGAGATGATTCGGAGCAAGCAGGCAGCAGCAGAGCAGAGGGCGCAGAGGCTCATCACAGAGCTGGAGCTGGAAATCACTGACCTAGAGAGGAGGAGAAAAGAGATGGAGCAGCTCTCTCACACCGAGGACCACCTCCATCTCCTGCAGGTCAGGAGTCGTCTCACAGAAGAAAACTGATGTTTGATGTCAAATAGGTGCTAAAGAGCGTTCTCTGAAGTAGGAATTCACAAAGTAAAGTTTTCAGGGCTTTGATGTTAATTCTCCGAGCTTGTCTTCTCTGTTTAAAAGCCATGTCTCTCTCATTTTATGTCTTTGCGTCAGAGGTTTCCTGTTCTGAGTTCTCCTCCATCTGTCAAAGCCTGCGCTGACATCATCGTCCATTCAGACGCGTGTCTGGGAACTGTAAGGACAGCAGTGGCCAACATTGGACATCAGCTTCAATCAGCTTTGAAGAAGCTCTCCTTTAAAGGTCAACTTCTTAAAGGATTGTTTTGTTAGCATCACTACATTCTTTGAAAAGTTTTGTTTTTGTTTTTGATCATAAGTTCTCGTTAACTTACAGAGCATGAGAGGCTGCAGCAGTACGCAGGTAAAGTTGGACCTGGACAATGTCAATAACATACAAACACTCTTTCTGTTTCATCTGTTGTCCTGTTTCTCAACAAAATCCAGCCATAACGTATCTTCAATACCCATCACAAATTTCCTGGTAAATAACTAAATCAGGTATTCGGTCACCAAAATCCTGCCGATTCATTTTTCTGAAAATCCACCAGTTTATTAAACAATTAATTGTTTCAACTCTAATTGGGTTCATTGATGATAATACTTTTTCATAGAGTTGTGACACAACCAACAAAACAATTTATCATACTTAGAAATACTACTAACTGCAAACACATAATGCTGAGAAAAAAACTGTGATTAAGTATTCAGTATTTGTGACAGTATTTGTAAGGAGGCCTCAGATTATGGATACCACAAATAAAAAAAGATTAGTTTCACCTTTCACCAGAAGAAAGAAGATAATAAAGTTGAACTTCTGTGTAAACCTTGTCGTTCTACCAGCTGATGTTCATCTGGACCCCAGGACCGCCAACCCTTGGCTGGTTCTATCAGAGGACGGGAGACAGGTCTGGGATGGAGACACGGAACAGAACCTGGTGGACATACCAGAACGTTTTGACACAGCACCATGTGTCCTAGGCACCAGGGTAAATAAAGATGCTGTTGTGTTGTGTGTGTGGTTGTGTTCGACCCTGTAGGTGTGTCATGTCTTTCTGTTTCACTGTCTCCCTGACCTGAGCCTCTCTTGCTATGCAGGGTTTCACCAGTGGGAGGCACTACTGGGAGGTACATGTGGGAGACAAAACAGCGTGGGACTTGGGTGTGGCTCAACAGTCAGTCAACAGGAAGGGTGTGGTCACACTGAGTCCAGAGGACGGCTATTGGGTCATTTGTTTGAGGAAGGGCAGTGAGTACCGGGCCTGTGCGGGACAGGCGGAGCTGCTGTGTCTCTCTGAGAGGCCACAGGTTGTTGGGGTGTTTGTGGATTACGAGGAGGGGGCGGTGTCCTTCTATGACGCAGAGGCCAAGTCACACATCTATTCTTTTACGCGCTTCCAATTCACTGAGGCCATGTTTCCCTTTTTCAACCCAGACATGAGCGACAGTGACGCCAACAAATCACCACTTACCATCCGTCCTGCCTGTGGCGTTAATGGAGACGGGGATTTAGATGACATAACAATATGATGAGAAATGTTTGTTCGGTCTTATTTATGTCATGGTGTTTTTATTCTAAAGAGCATAAAACCGTTCTCTGTGCTGACTGCTTTATTTACACAGCAATGCACCATTTCTAACGAGCCCTGAAGCACAAATATACTGAAGCAGGTTTACAATTATATTGTATAGTAAGCAATAGTGTTTATTTTGCCAGCTACAATTATAAATGGTCTTCATTTCAAATCACAGATGGGTGATTCTGGAGTGAAACTTCACGCACTGTACAATAAATAATTAGTCACCTCAAACGCTGTCTGAGATCTTCTGTATGTTTGATGATTCATTCACAATAAGAACTACTACTTTCACACTATTTATGACTTGTCTCCTTTCCTCAATAAACCGTTGTGTATGCTCACCTCTCCTCCTCGCTCTCTGTTTTCTTCCCCTTGCTCGTGCACTTGCAAGTAACACCTTGAGCACAGATCTTAGACCTGCCTCACTCCAATAAGAACTATCCTCAGCCACTACGGGCTTACAACAAAACTGACTTCAGACCACGTCTTAGATTGTTCAACCTCACGAATGCTAATCAGATTAGCCCAGAGATGGGATTAGCTTCCAGGCAGATGGAGCCCTGAGAGAGACTTTAGGATTGAGCCATGAGAGGAGGCATCATGCACACACACACACACACACACACACACGCACATACACACACTCACAGGTTAATCACTGGTGACTGAACGCACGAATACAAACAGTCATTTCAAGTCATCATTCGACACATCACTCACCCAACTCCTGAAAAAATGTCAGTATGGGAAACATATGTAAAGAGAGAACTAAAGGAGGCTGGGGAAGAGGGAAGGAGGAAGGGATGAAGAGAGATTAACACTGATACCATCCAAGCACAGGGCGGAGACACACACATGCAGCGAGCCAACAACACCAGACTCAAACCAGAACACTACACATTTCTGTACCAGGGGCGAAACATCTCTGCATGTCCAACAGACACGGGTGAGTCAAATATTTTGTTAATGCTGTTATCAATGTTGATGTTTACCACTATACAAGGCGAAATGCAAACAACAGTCCTTACGGTGTGACTGGTGCTTGTCACTAACTGTGCAGCAATGTAGACTTTAAAACAGCAAAAACAAGTTGTATATGAGTTGTCACATTTTGGGTTTTCCTTTGTATGTGTATAGGGAAGTAAATGTATAGGGAAGCTAAAACGGTTGGGGATGACAGCTTCTTCAGGCTTGAGAAGATTATACACCCACACAGAGTATTCACCTGTTTATTATTATTGTTATTATTATTATAGTCATATGGTATTCACCAACAAAATTGCAAATAACACATTGCAAGGGAATTATTTTTAAGACTATATAACATATATGTAAACAAATGTATGGTCAGATGCCTGAATTTTTTTTTTCTCTATTTTGCTGCAGTCCTAAGAACCATCCATGTCGCCTTTTTTCGTCCATATTCCTGTTTGTAACTGCCCCTGCGTGGCGACCAGTGAACTTGCAGTGGATGTCAGTGTGACAAGTTTGCTGTTGTGACATTTCAAAGGCTGGAGCTTTGCGATTGGTCGAGTCTGAGTGGAGAGGCATGATGTCGCCGGCGGTGGATGAGACAGCTGGGGACCTCCCAGTCAGAGATGTGGGGCTGATGAGAGGGGGGCTGATGCCAACTGTCCCAGGTTTGTGTGTACAGATAACAATTCTAATGACACCTGTGAGAAGTCATGACGAAATAGCTTTTCCGCAACAGCAGTGTTGTTTACATCTCTCTGTCTGTGAAGACACATCTAGACTCTTGACTCTGTCTGTGTGTCACCTCCTCAGATACAGTGCGGGATGTGAAGCCATGGAAGAAACATCATGTCATGAAGACAAAAGGTAAAACCACTTAAAACTCATCCTTTCAGACTTCAGGCTAAAATATTCAAATAAAAAGCATGAAAAAGTGCCGTTTCTTCGACTCTCTCTGTTCAGCAGATCCTCAGCGCCTGTTTCGGTTTCCCAGAGAGCACCTGGAGGACCTGTGTCTCCGACTGCAAGAGGAAAACAGTGTGCTGAGACAACACACCCGTACACAGGAGCAGAGGCTACGCAGGTAACACACACATCAACACGTAAACATTGACACACACTCCAACGGCTGTAGCCAACAATGGAACTTTGGCCTAATTGGGGTCATCAATATGGTGTAACTGTGACTAGCTGGGGAAATCATCTCTGTTGCATCCATTAAAAGATTTACAAAGATATATGAGAAAAAAAAAAGAAAGTCCCCTAATATGGCCTCTTTGCCCAGGATGTCCACCAGACTGATGCGTCTCCGTCAGGCCCGTCCTGGGTCCAGCGGTGTGAAGGACAGGGACATGGAGGACACCATACAGGAGCTGGAAGCCCGTGTGGCCATGCTGGAGAGTCAGAAAGGGGCACTACAGAACAAACTCAGCCTGGCCAAGCAGCACATTATGGACCTCGGCGGGCGGACGCCATACAAGTTCAGTAAAGGTGCGTGTGAAAAATATAGCACGTGAACGGAAACCAGGGCGACAACTGCTTCCTCCGCCATCCTTGAGCTTCCTCCCTCGCTCCTCTTTTTCTTCTTGTCAGGTAAAAGTATGGAGCTGGAGGGTGGAGTCAGAAGGGCAGCCCAGACTGCCCCACCACGCTACGGCTCTACGTTTGAAGACACCAGGGCAGAGATGGAGAGATTGTAAGTGTCTGATGTCACATTTAGGAGAACAGAAGTATTTAACTGATATTCGTCAATATGGCAAATCCTTTGTTCCCTTTCACTTTTAAACAGACAATGTCTGCTCAGTGAGTAAATATCTAGCAACAGATTAGTGGAATTGCTCTGTGGAGTCCAGAGCCTAAACCTCAGACTGTTCATTTGAGTGCTCTACACTCAGATCTATTACTGCCGCTATCCACAAATTAGGGCAATTATTATGCTATAAAGTTTGTGCAGGAAACAGGAAATATGCAAACAACCCTTCTTGGTCATAAATTTACTTTCAATTTTCAAAATAAAGCACATCAGAAAACGGCGAGGCAAATGGCTTTACCAGTCCTGCGTCATTCTGTTTGCCATCCTGACACCTCTCCTCCACCCGCCACCTCTGACCTCCTTCTACCTCTCCCAGCAGGTCCAGTGTGACGGAGCAGGTGAGGGTAACGGAGCTGGAGCTGACCGCCCAGGCGCTCAGAGACACGCTGAGAGACAAAGAGAAAGAGATCGAGGGAACAGTGAGAGATATCAGGAAGCAACACGCTGACCGACTCAGGTCAGCGGAAATACAACCACTAATATAACTAATACTTTTACTATGGCTAGATGAATTTTGTAATCTTAAATCAGTTCATCAGTTTTTATTTGATTGTGTTAGTTTATATACAGCATTGCTACTAATTTACACACCAATTTACTCAAATATCTTTCAAACGGCACCTTCCATTCTCAAGGCAAGACAATGTAGTGTAGTTACTTCAGCTACAACCGCTACATGTCATTGAAAATAATACGTTTTGTTTATCTTTCTGTCAGGATAAATATCAGAGAGAACGTTGATCTGATCCGTCTGCAGAAGCAGCTTTCAGAAAAGAGCACCACGCTGAGAGTCACTCAAGAGAAATTCAACAACCTGCAAGAGGTTGCATGACCATATCTGTCTATAAATCATTCATTTCCTCTTTTGTTGTTTTGTAATGTTTTGATAAAATCATCTTAACCATTTGGATTCAGAAGTTTATAAACATTCTGAATATCTATTTGTCCTTCTTCCTTCCTTCCAGGTATATGAAAATCAGCTGGAAGAGGTAAATGCCCACATATAAATCTTAGTGGATACTTCACACAAATCAAGTTGGATTGTTAACTCGTAGTTTGCTGTGCACCCCAGAGTCAGAGGTCGCTGAAGGAAAGCCAGGGAGCTCTGCTGGGGAAAGTGGAGGAGCTGACAGAGCAGCTGAAGCAGGAGAGACAGAGAGCCCTGACGCTGGAGGGACAACTTAACACCTCTACGCTGTCTCTGCAGACCCTGGACAAGGTACTTTATCTGTATCTGCATTTATAAGTCCAGACTAAGACAAGATCGTGGTACGTTTCTTGACATATTTCATTCTTTCTCTTTCAGCTGCAGGAGAGGATATCAGACCTGGAGGGAGAGAGGGATCTGATTAAAGAAAACTATGACACTCTACTGGAGAGGTAAGCGTTAAGGTCTTGTAGGTCCTGCAAAACAAGTAATGTCTAAGATGTCATGGAGACATTAACCAGGAGGTTTGAAGGATGAGAACTTTTCTTTTCTGGAAATTGGCTTGACTTCTGAAAGTCATTTTATTTACATTTTCTCCCTAGAACTTTATCTGTGCAAGGCAACCGAGATGCCCCTGTGGAAAAACACAGAGAAGTGGACCAGAAGAGAGAGAAACATGGTGAAAACATCAGCAGGACAGACATCCAGAGGCTGGAGGAGAGGCTTCTGGCAGAGAGGGAGGAGAGAGGCAGGCTGGAGCTGGAGAAGGAGAAACTGAGACGAGAGAGGGAGACATTCGAGGAGCAGAGGCAGCGAGAAAGAGGTAGGAGTCTCTGCTGCAGTTTGCCGTTAATGAAGATAGATTTAAATGTATCTGGTGTTTCTACGGAACACCACAGTCCTTTTATTTATTATTTATTAACAAAATTAAACAGTATATCAATTTACAACCCCATTTATTCATTTTGTGTGTCCTGTCTTGTTTCATTTAGAGGTTTCCGGGATGACAAGAGACCAACAGGAGCATCTCGAACGGGAGGTTTTCCAGTACAAACAGCAGGTTTCCTATCTGCAGGACAGACTTGACTCTGTCACCAAGGTCAGAGATGAAGAGCTGAACAATTATATCCATCTGAACAGCAGTTTGAAGCGTCATCCACTCATAAGTTGTTTTTCATCTCTCTCTTCTCTCCCCCAGGAGTTTGACATGAGTGTAGAAGATCTCAGCGAAACTCTTCTGCAGATCAAGGTTTGCACACTTTTTTTGCCACTGTTTTTTAAAGACAAATGATCTGCTTTTAAAACTTGTCACGTGCTTTGCCACCAACAACAGGCGTTTAGGATGCAGCAGGAGAGCAGGGCGGGACTGCTTTTCCTCCAGACCGATGGGCAGGTGGAGGATTCACCACGCGAGCTGGTAAACATCCAAGCGTCGCATGCTGAGGCTGTGCTGGAGTTGCAGAAAACCAGAAACCTTCTACTGCTGGAGCACCGCATCAGTACAGACCTGCAGGTACCCACACACGCATACACACTGAACACATCTCATAGAATAGCCCAGCTTTCTTTAAATGTTTCTTTTTCCCATTTTATCTTAACTTGTCTTAAATCAAACTTTCCTTCCCTAGGCGGAGTTGACCACCCTCAACCAGAAGATGGAGAGAGAGAGGGAAGAGGTCAGGAGGAGGATGGCAGAAAAAGACAAACTTTTATCAAAAAGAGCTCTTCAGATCAACACTTTACAAGGTACAGTGTTTAAAACTGCACTCATATATGTAGGCATACAGAAAGGCATGTGTAAACATTTGCTTAACCATTTTTTAAGGAAAAAGTTCAAACTTCAGGATCTCAGAACTCTAAATGTTTTGTCTTTGTGCTCTAAAGCTCAGTTGAAAGAGTTAGCATACAGCCCGAGGAACTACAAGCGGACCATACCAATACAGTACACGTGGCCTTCTGTAGACCACGAGGTGGTAGAGCCCACTGAAGATGACTTGACATTCTCTCAGCTTCGGGCTGGGGAGTCACTGCTGGAGATCCACCTCAAGGTCCGAAAACACTCAAACGTTTTGGCGGAATTTGGCGTTTCTTAAATTCAGAATCATTTGGAGCAAGTTTCTCATGAGACGTTTTGTTTTTTATGCACCTCCAGGCTGCCACCTTCACCCCGGCAGGGCTCCGCACCATGGGCAGCCTCCGTCCAGGGGCGGACAGGGGTGGGGACATTGTGACCTTCTGCACCTACAGCCTCTTGGATTTCGAGGTGCACTCCACTCCTCTGGCCTCAGGTGGCCAACCCAACTACAGCTTCACGTCCCGCTATGCACTGACAGCCCGAGATCTGGGCAGGCTGGGAGGTCAGGGGTCAAGGGTCAGAGTTGAGCTCCACCAGGCAGTTGGAGGGGTGCAGTTCGTGACACACGGAAGCGGGCAGATGTCCCTCATGGGTGCCATGGAAAGGAGAGGGGAGCGCACGGGTGGACGTGTGAATATCACCGGTGAGGGGTGTTGGATAAAGAAACTGGATTTGATGCTACTTTTGCTGCACACAGTCTACATTTTATTTTTGTGATGTTCTTATTTATTACATAATGCATTGATTGCGTTATGTCTAATAATCTGTCTCTCTCCAAGGCTCCCAGGGCGAAATTGTTGGTGTTTTGGATTTCTGGGTGCGCCTGTATCATCCAGCAGAGCCCGTAGACACTCTGGTAGAGAGAGGAGCTGACAGGCGAACGGACACACGCAGGAGTCCTGTGCAGGTCTCTCTCGGCTGGCAAGACACTGGACATGAGGTGAAAAAAAAGTGATCGCATTTTAAATTCAGTCTGTCAGCTTATACAACGCAGCATGTGTGATGAATGTGTTTACTGAGGGATCATTCAGTTCAAAAAGAAGACTGACTTGTTGCCTGCGCACTTTTCTTGATTTTATTAACATGTCAAATTAACAAAAGGCGCGTGTTTCCTCACAGGAGTTACATGACTATGGTGGCGGCATCCCCAATGAGTTGGTGGTTATGATGGAACGTTGTGTGGGCCTTAACGCTCGCTGGCCTGGAATTCTTCCTGACGCCTACCTGACATACAGGCTCTACGACCTGCCGCCTCACGTCTCTCAAACGGCCCAGTGCGCCGCTGACCCAGTGTTCAATGACACCACCAGCTACCCACTGGCAGTGACAGCTGATGTGTTGCACTACCTGAGGTATGATAGTCTGGATAGTCTTTTTTTTTTTTTTTTTTTTGCAAATAA